>RJVU01059542.1:65783-102128 GCA_003731715.1 Anabarilius grahami | reverse complement strand
TTTTGAGCCTTTTTTTTTTTCAAAAGTTTAGGGCCAAATCTATCAACTTCTAATAGATTCTTATTTTGCCCACTGATCTCTGTTCATATTTATATAGATCAATTAATTTGCCATTAAGATGTCCTCTAGTGACATTTATCTGCCAGTTTTAGTCACTTTCAACTGAAAGCAGTTGGGAACACTGATATTTGGACAGGGTATTCCTCGCTGTTATGAAGGGGCGGGACATTTCCCCGAACACGTAAGCGCTGCCAATCAAAGCACACTGGGCCAGCTAACCAATCACAGCACATTTAGTGTTTCAGGAGGAGGAGCTTCATCGAAACTGCGTGTTCACCGGGATGGGTCTATCTGCGGAGTAACAGGAAGGAGAGCTGAAGCTGTCCAGAAAATCACTCAGAACCGAGATGGCAGCTCCATCAGAGACAACGGTAAGAAAACTTTAGCTCTTCTCAGAAACCTGAGTGTTTCTGTAGACCATATTCTGCAGGGAAACATGTGCTGCCATCCGTTTCTGGGGTCGCTTTTCTATGGCATCATCGCTGTCGAACAGTAAAATACGACACCCTAAAGAGCTGCTGAATGACTGGATTTAATAGAGGAAACACGAATAAAACTAACGATTACACTAAAGGTTGGGATTTAGGATTACACTTTATGTTCTAAAATGAAACAATATGTCATTTCAACACCTTCTTGAGCATCAATGTGGCAGTATTTGTTTAATTAATTAAAATAATATAATATATAAATTGCACATTGTTACTTTCAACCCCGTCAGGTTGATTTTTAGATTTTTTGTTAGTCTTGTTTTTATTAAATGTACCTGACTATGATCTTGTTAATATGTAACTGCAAACATATTTTGTCCTTTATCTTTGCGAACAAAATATTAAATTACATTTTCATTTTAAATTGAGAATTTCAGTTTCATCAAATGTTTCAAAAGTAACCCCACAGTACAAACTTGAATGGTTTAGAATATATATATATTTTTTTGGCAAACTCAATTTATTTTATTTTTTCAACAGTATGAACAATATGTATGATTGAATTGAGTTAATATATACACACACTTAGCCTACATTTTAAAACCTTTATGGCAACAAAATGGCAACATTTGTATTTTTAAACCTTAATTTTAATGTGGAAACATGATACCTCATTTCTATGATCACTTTCACTTTCTTTTCTTTTTCACATGGTCAGCCACTCACACTGAGTACTAGAGAAAAAAAAGTATATTTCACTATAAAAATGTAATTCATCGTGTCAAACTAAATGATTTAGGAGTTTTTACATGATTTATTCAGGCGGATTTGATTAATAAAATTTAGATAAATCAAATTATACTCAAATATCATGTGCAATATTGTTACCATATATATTTTTAATTAGATATAATTTTTTACAGTGATGTTGTACTGACAGTATAGTTTTCTATAGTGAGAAATATTAAATGTTTATCTTTTTTAGACCCCCAAAATTTACCAGACAAGATTAAATATATTTGCGTCCATTTAAAATATGCCTTTTGAAGAAAATATATATTTTAAGATTTCTATAAAGACACATACTGTTGTGGTATGAATTAAAGTCTATAATCAATAATTGTATCCCTTAAAACTCATTTTTGATCACCAAAATTACATATTTAAACTTTTTTTTTTTTTTTCCATGTGGAAAAAAATAAACTTGATGCCTTAAAATAGCTTGAATGTAACTCTACACCCTTGCCTCGTTTATTATACCCGGATATATGAATATGACAGTGTTGACTTATGAATTTGCACATGGTTTGTCTTAAAGCATATTAGACATATAAACAACATTAAAAACTGTGAATTTAAAATTTGAAATGTTGCTATTTTCTGTCGGTAAAGAAAATGCACTCATATAAACTCGGTGTTTTTCAGATGGATGAAGTACTCGCGCTTTTAAAAAACTACAGACTTGAGAAGTTTTACGAGCAGTTTGTTGAACGTGGGATTGAGGACGTACGGGATTTCATTGACGGTGTAACTGATGAAGACTTGGACAACATGGGTAATATTTATCTGGAAAAATGCATTTCTATGTGTTTTTACTAATAAAGTTATTATATGCCTTTTAATTATTAAATGACATCCTCTGCTTGGTGTCTCCCAAGAGTTTAATCAAGTTCAGAAGAACAGATTCAGAAGCATGATAGAGGAGATTCAGAGGCTTGGTTCAGCTCCCGCCCTTGAAGAACCGTTGAGGAAATCACTGCAGGCGTATTCCCTCTATTATTCATTTCCAAAATGCCAAGGGCGCAAAGAAATACATGGTTAGTCCCTGAAACTTGAAAGACAATGATGACCTTTTTGTGTGATGTTCTAAAAGTGTGTTTTTTGCACAGATATGGACCCGTTTCAAAACACAGTGGAGGATCTTCTTCTGAGGATCGGCATTGGCGAGAACATCGGAGACGACATGACTGTGTGTCTGTTCACCGCTGAGGGAATGCCTTTGACTGACGACCCATTCTTCAATACATGTTAGTGTTTATTGATACTTTATTAATCATTTGCTGCTGTAACACCGAATGCACTGAAATAAGAAACTTTTTGTACTTTACCAATTTGATTTATTTTGATACTTCATATTTGTAACAATCACATGATTTAAATGAATTTTTTTAGAATTATGGATGTCAATTTTCATGAATAGCGAATTAAAATCAGTAATCGATCAATTAATTAAAGAAATGTTAATGTTAATATCAAAAATGCTTAAAAGAAACACAGATCCTGTTTCCACCTGGTATAAAGATGTTTTCAGTGATCTCAAGTGTTCAGCGCTAAATAACAGGTAGAAATGAGGTCTACAGCATTTTGATATCATATCACTCAAACGTTTATTATCAGATTTTGTTGCTCATTTGAAAATGTTACTTAAAGGGTTAGTTCACCCAAAAAATTAAAATTCTGTCATTAATTACTCATGCCGTTCCACACCTGAAATATTTTTGATGGCTCAGTGAAGCCTGCATTGACAGCAATACAATCAACACTTTCAATGCCCAGAAAGCTACTAAAAACATATTTAAAACAGGTCATGTGACTACAGTGGTTCAAGATTCAAGATTCAAGAGTTTTATTTGTCACATGCACAATTATATAGAGCATATATAACCAGCAGTTCAACCTTAATATTATAAAGCGACTAGAATACTTTTTGTGTGCCAAAAAAACCAAAATAACGACTTTATTCAACAATATCTAGTGATGGCGATTTCAAAACACTGCTTCATGAAGCTTTTCGAATCTTTGTTTCGAATCAGTGGTTCAAGTCATATGATCTATTGAAATTTTGAAACATTTATGACGTAATGAAGCCTCGTTTGCTGAAATCACGTGACTTTGCCGCTCTAAACCACTGATTCAAAACAAATGATTCCTCACGTGATTTTACATATGCATATGATTACATTCGAGATTGCTAGTTTCTTCGTTCTTCTTATGATATACTGTACGTCATCTGTAAATTTGACCATAATTGCCCTAAATTTGTTAATATTGGTTAATAAGCAAAGCTATAAATTGTTAAATTAATTATTTATCTTTTTATTTTACTGTTAGCCAGCTTATATCTATCAGCTTTGTTCTAATATCTTGGATAATTTCTTTAAAAACATGCCAATAATAAAATGTGAAATATTTTTTGTGTTATTAGATTTAATTTAAAACTTACAAGTATAGTTACAGTATAAAACGACTGAAAGTATACTTCAAGTGTACTTTCATAAATGCGCTACAAGTATTTGACTAGTAAAATCTTAGTGGTGAACTAGTTGTGTACTCAAAGTTTACTACTGTTACACTTAAAGTATACTAAAAAGTGGGCTAATTTAGTCCCAATTAGTTTTGAAATGGTACATTAGTTGCACCTGGAATTAAAATAGATTTTTGGTAATCTGATCAGAAGTGGCGAGCCAACCCTAACAAACTATAATACTTTAAGTTCATTTGAATATACTTAAGTAAACTTCAAGTGTGTTTTAAGTTATACTTTATGTAGTAATCTAAGTCATTGATTAATCATTGAAATCTCTCTTCAGGATGTTCAGACCATTTTCTCCATTTAAAGTAACTGAAATTGTCTTTGCATTTTTTGTCCGTTCTCACAGGGTCTCTGAAAGACAGGCACATTGACAATGGCAGTGAACTCTATGCCATATTTACACCAAAAGAAAATTTAAGAGGAACCGCCACAGACTCCCAGCAGCAAGACAGCATAAGGAATAAAGGCCCAAACACTGTCTTCTGTCATGTGATGCTAAAAGTAAAAAAGAATTGGCTCTAGCCAGCCATATGCAAAATTATTCAACCCCCAAAAGCTCTTTTGATTTGGCCATATTTTCTACTCCACTTCAGCACATGCATGGGCAAAATGTATGCATGTGTAACAAATTAAGTGTTATTAGACTTATTAAAAGGCTTACAAATTTTTTCTATACTATTCTAGTAAGTGACGTAAAAACAGAAATGTTGAATGGGGGATGAGTAATTATCACACAGATGTGTTATGAAAAAAATTTATAACATTATATATTGACATTAATGCTTTTAATATGCCACACATTTTTTTTAATCTCAGGATCTTTAGAAAAGCTTACTTTTGTGAATTATTACAGTCTCTGTGGGGTTGAATAATTCTGATTGCAAGTGTATATGAATGTAGGGATGGACAACACACACACACACACAACTATTTTCTTAAACAGGGCAGGTATGACATCCATGTGAACTTGGACTGTGACACATTGATTGACTTGAGAGGACGGCTTTCACTCGAGAGTGGAATACCTTCACATGTGCTTCACCTTAAGTGATTTGCTTCATTTTAATATGAAATATTCTAAATACAATATCTTTGTCCCGGTGGTTAAATCTTACTAAATGTAACACTTATTGTTTCTCTCTTTTATAGGGACTATGACTGGAATGTCAGGGAAATACTATATAATCTGGGAATCCGTGAGGACACAGTGCTACAATTCTCTTTGTCTTCATTTCATGGTGAAGTACCGGAGATGAATAAATTCTGCCAAAGTGATATCGCACCATCAGTGAAACAAACAGAGAAGGGCCTCAGTGCCTTTTTCTCAGTCTTGAATGCCATCGTAAGTGATTAATCCATTTATGGTTTTTCAGTATTAAAACAATTATCACCTTCAAAATGTTTTCTTGACACAACAAAATAGATAATCAAAAGATTTTGAAAAGAGTGGATGAAGCCAAGTGTCTTTTGACAATGATTACCACTTGTGTATGGTGGCTGGGAGAGCTCAACATGCAACTGAAAAAAACCCCATGCAAATACAAAAATTAAGAAAACATCAGTTTGACAACACGTGTGTTTCTGTATTTGGTTGCGTTGTGAGTATTTGCAGCAGGTTTCTGTAATTTTGGGATTCTGGCCTCCTACTGTACCTAAGTACATTTTCTGGTTACATCGACATCCCAAAATAGTCTCTAACATCCCATAATAGTCATGGGCATTCCATACTAGTCTAGTAATCTTATCGAACTCCCTCAGCTTCTTCCCAGCCTGACTGACCTTGACTGCAGAAAGACTCGTTATTCCCAAATTGATTCTCACAACATTTGTAGATTAGCTTTGAAAACATCAGACAGGGAGAGAGAGAAAAACACATCATATCTAAGTTTTTCACAAAGTATATAGCAGAAAAGTGACCTAATACTTAAACATAAAAATAAAAAGGGATGTTTATCTCCATGCTCATCAATCAAAATTTAACCCTTACATGTACAGCATAACCTCCGCTGGGCAGCGACCTGCTTAAAACCTTTGGTTCATCCCCTTACATTCGTAAACAGTTAGCACTCTTGAAACTCCTTCTATCAGAAACAACATATCTTTCTGTATTTGGTTGCGTTGTGAGTATTTGCGGCGTGTTTCTGTATTTGGTTGTGTTGTGAGTATTTGCAGTGTGTTTCTGTATTTGGTTGTGTTGTGAGTATTTGCGGCGCGTTTCTGTATTTGGTTGCGTTGTGAGTATTTGCGGCGTGTTTCTGTATTTGGTTGTGTTGTGAGTATTTGCAGTGTGTTTCTGTATTTGGTTAGTTGTGAGTATTTGCGGCGTGGTTCTGTATTTGGTTGAGTTGTGAGTATTTTCGACATGTGTTGTCAAACTGATTGGATATGTTTTCTTAATTTGCTTTGCTTGTGTTTTCCTCAGTTGCGGAGAATTGAGCTCTCTCAACCACCATAGTTCTGGCATTCATAGCACATCAAACTCTCCTCTCTAATATACTAACCTGATACACGGTTCATAAACAGATAAACTACATTAAAACACATTAGGCTATAAAAGTTAGGCCTACTTATTTATTATGAATAGGCTCTTTTTTTTGTTCATGATATACAGAAATCTAATACTATGCTTTCACTAATTCTGAACACCTAGAGAATTGAAGATGGAGGAGATGAGTTCAAGGAAGTGATTGCATACATTCGGAAAATCAGTGGATGCAATGCCTTAGCCCAGATCTTGTTTCAGGTTATGTGCCAAAACGTGACTGGTACACG
The DNA here is from genome assembly GCA_003731715.1 of Anabarilius grahami. Classification (NCBI taxonomy): domain Eukaryota; kingdom Metazoa; phylum Chordata; class Actinopteri; order Cypriniformes; family Xenocyprididae; genus Anabarilius; species Anabarilius grahami. Next base: position 95,552 of record RJVU01059542.1, on the reverse strand, counting down.
GGTCCAGAAGGTACAAATATCATTGTTCATCAAAATTGAACTTTTTTTTTTTCTGTTAATATGCTATATACGTACAGCATATAATGTCTTAATTTGTTATTTTGCCTATACTTGCAGATTGCTATAGTCGAAGGACTTTACTATCTCTTCAGGGAGTTGTTACCCAGCCATACAAAAAGATCAGATGACAGGATAATTGAGGACATGGATGTGTTTGAGTATGCCTCAGTTTGCTGGGCCTACCTCATGTCTCAAGCAAAGGTATAACTGCATTGAGTAATGCACAGGTGTTTTGACAAGTTTAACGGTTGGGGTTAAAAGGTCATGCAACAATAAATGAAGCATTTCAAGTTTACAACAACAATGACAAATTTTAGTGTCTTACATATATTCACCCAATCGATTGTTGTTTAATTCATACCAATATTTCAACAAAATCAGTATTTCTCCCTGCAGGATATGAGCACAGAGCACGAAAACTATACTGAAATTTCCATGAAGGCACCGTCAACAAATCAGCGTTTTTGTGAGCCGGTGCGTGTACCAGGCGTGCCTGAAGTCTTTGAGAGAATGGATGTGCTGGATGTGATTAGAGGTAAAAGTCTTCACTTTTCATTTGATTGTTCATGCTGTACGACTCACTTCATCTGATGTTTGTTGTGCTCAGAGCAACCATCTGCATGTGTCATGAACATTATGAATGTTTTGGAGGCAAAAAAAGGTCAATATTTTCAGATCTGTCAGGTGTTCTAATAATTTTGGCCACCACTGTAAATGGGATAGTTCAGCCAAAAATAAAAATGAACCCATAATTCCCCTTATGAAAAACATACATGGTTTTACTATGAATAAATAAAAAAAAAACATGGTTCTTGTAGTTATCCCATGGTAACCACGAATAACCATGGTTTTGCCCCCAAAAACATTTTAACTACGGTTTTGTTGTGGTTATATAGTCAATATGCCAAAAAAATTGGTTTTACTATGAGAAAACCATGGTTAATTTTCATAAGGGGGTTATTCACCCTCAAGCCATCCTAAGTGAGTATGACTTTCTTCTATCTGCCAAACACAAATTTTCTGGCTCTTCCAAGCCAGATTTTGAAGGCCAAAAAAGTGCATCCATCCACCCTAAAAGCAATCCATATGGTGTTAATAAAGGCATTCTGAAGTGAAGCGATTGGTTTTTGTAAGCAAAATATCCATATTTAAATCTTTATCCATCTTATTTTTCTCACAAGAGTGGGCACCACCAGTTTTTAAATATAATGTGTTCGATTTCCAGTAAGCCACTTCCGCTAATCAAAGGATTGTGATTATAGTTTTGCGACGACTGTGTAGTTTTGACTAGCTAGCTAACTTTTAATATGGACTACAGAAAGACTGGCGTCCTTTGCCCAGTTAGGAGGTGCCATAATAGCTGGTTCAAGTGTAAAAAAGACCTGCAAAACATGCATTTCGACCATAGATGTGACTGTGGATGTGGGAAACCCTCTGATCTAAACGATGTTAAACGAACGTCTCGGAGCAACAACAGGAAATACTTGAAAATGTCCTCATAAGATATGTCAGGCCACTTCTTCATTTCATCCTCCCACTGTGTTAAAATAGAAAGAGTAACTTCTGGCATGATGCATGACCCGTCGACGAACATTGAAACGCAGAGAATAGAGCAAAACAAACACCAGTCATGAATTAGAAGTGCCCAGCTCTACTCGTTTGAACCGTGAGAGTCGTCTAAGCTTACGCTACTCCTGCATCCTGCGTCACACGTCACATCAAGACTTTAAATATGGGTATTTTTCTTACAAAAACCCATCGCTTCACTGCAGAAGGCCTTTATTAACCCCTGGAGCCGTATGGATTCAAACTTGCTTTCGAAGGAAAATATTCCCAACTCTGTAAACTCGGTCTACCCCATGACAACACTTGTGTAGAATTATTCTGTTTTTATGTCTTTTAGAGGGTGGTACAATTCCAAACTGCAGTGAACTGAACCTGAACGAGACATCGCTGAAAAAAGCCACTGACGTCGAAAAGATTTTGCTCAGTCTCCCGCCGTTTATTGAGTCCTTCCCCCTCTGGATGGACTGTGACGGCACTACACCTGATTCCAGGTGTGACACGTTTCCACCTGCACTAAAACTACCAGAACACTTCATTCGTCTCTCAAATCGAGGCTTTAAATAATTTAAGTTGCCTTAAATTGACCATTTTAAATGTTTAAACTACAGGCTAAGGGCGTATATTCTGTAATATAGATCATTATCATTATCCGTAATGCTTATCCTGCTCTTTATATCAGTTTTAACATCAATCCAGAGGAAACATTTGCCCAGATGAACAAGAAAGTGGAGGATTATTCTCATTTGGTCGTAACTCCACCTCTTCAGCTCAAGGCTTTCGGAGTGTGCGCCCCACGCTTGATCCTCCTCAGTCCTGGTAACTGATCCTGTTCGCTTTAGAGGAGCTGATAATATTCCACACTCTATTGATATTAATATTAACTAATGTTTTGCTGTTACAGACAGATTTGGCATGTACAGCTATAAAGATAAAGGGACTCCTCAGAGCATTGTTGTTTTCGAACCTCTTGCTGGAAAACACATCACTGTGAACATCGATGAGCTGGCCAACAAGTGCGTATTCTTCTTTATTCATTATTTTAAAAAAAACTCATGTTATTAATAAATTATTATTTACCAAGGTAAATAATATTGTTTATATAGTATTGAACAATGCATTATCTACAGATGTGCAGAAATACTACATACAACACTGTGCATAAACATTAATATTTCTATGCAAGCTTTATCAATATTTATGGTTATATATGTCTCTCTAGACTGAGAGACGTCAGAGAAGATCTGACTTTCAAAGTCTCCAAGACTCCAAAAGAAGCCATTGTGGTGCGTTTACTGTCGTACATGAATATGTCAGACATAAGAAGGCTTCATAATGTAATCTGTGTGGCGTTTCATTTTTTTAAAGGTGCTTCTAGACTCGAGTTCCTCCATGGGCGAGGAGTGTTTCGACAAAGACTGCAAAATTAAGCGAATTGAAGCCATCAAAGAAATATTCGACAGCTTTGCCAACCGATGCATGGCTTATAATTTTGAGCAAGTTATCTGCCTCGTGAAATTTGACTCTGTGGTCAAAACTCTTCATACGTTCACAGAAACTGTGGAAACCTTTAAGGTAAATGAAAGTGTTTTGATTTTATGATAATTATTATTTGAAATGCTCAACATATGCTGTAACATCTGAAGCATTTTGTACAAAAATTGTATATCTAAAACTATAGATTTTTTTATTATTATTTTTTTACTAAAAATTAAATTGTAACTGTTGACAATCATGTGATATTACTAATACATTTGACTCTTGTGTTTCAGGAGCATGTTCATGCACTTCAGCCGTCTGGAGCCACTCTGTTGTATGATGCTTTAAATCGCGGATGCAAAGAACTGAACCAAATCAGACAGAGATTTCCAGATTGCAGATGTCGCATTTTATGCCTGACGGATGGAAATGACTGCGGGTGCGTTTTCAAAATTTATACTGATTTATATAGATACTGTTCCGTCATAACTAGAGCCCAATGATTTCCTTGATGGAAAAAACACGGATGAAATCGTGGAATCCAGTCATAAAAATTGAATTTACTGTATAATGTTACGGAATTTGTCGCATTTTTTTATTAATAATAATAAAAGTAGGTCAGTACAGTTAAATTAAATGACCATATAGACTAGTTTCTGTGAAATATTTAACCGCAAAAAGACTATTTAAATATGAAAATTTCAATTTTTTTATTTTAACAGTAAAGCTCTTGTGCAGCACTTTTTCACATTTTTTTTTTTATTTGATTAAAAGATAAATTAATGTTTTATGCTTAATTTGATTGCCAGAAAAATTAAAATACACAACACAATTTCTGAAAAAACAAACATTACATTAATAAATATTTTTTATTCGAGTAATTAGACATTCTTTTTGATTATTAAAATTTAATTAAAGCATTAAAATGGAATCCAGACAACTTAAAACAGAATTTAGTAAAAATAAAATGGAATTTGAGAAAAAATGGGGCCTTAAAGGTGCTACAGAGGATGTTTTGTTTTATACATTTATGCAATATTACTTGAAACTGTCTTTACTAACTGATAAAAGACTATTTATTAGGTGCACTGAAAGGAATATTATTAATATACATCATCTGTGCACGAGGTAGGGCCTTAAAAACATCAGCCAATCGTTTACGCGATCATCGGGTAAATGATTGGCCCTCTGGCTTGTCAATCACTGCCATGACGTTCCTTGTGAGAGACGCGCGGCTGCGCGCTCCAGTAACTTTCCACACTCCACAGGCGCCGCATGCAATGTTTTTGTCAGGAGACAGGAGTAACAACTGCAGATTATGAGTTACCTGCGGTGAGTCCGACATAATGAATCCACTAAGTGTGCGCGCGGCTTTAAGTCGCTTATAAGGCCGATTATGAATGTAAATTGATACTTATGACTGATCGCGCTCAAACGCGTCCAGTCAGAGCCAGTTGCGTTCAGTCTGCGATTACAGTCGGTGTTCAAATTCCATGTGAAAGTATATAAATCTGCTTCAGGAGCAGGAAACAATCGCTGTTTGTTGAGCACAGTCAGAATGTTTTAGCTAGTCGTTAAATGTGTGCCCGGCTTAATAACACAGCGAATGCCGGTGGTAAACCTACTCGTGTTCCAATACTCGTGCACGGGGGGTTGTTCTTACACATGCGCTCATTTCAAAAAAATCAGTCGACGAAAAGATCCTCTGTACCACCTTTAAAAATAGAATTTTTGTTAACTTTTTATAAATTGTCTTTTGATAAATAACTGTAAAAAAGTGTTGTTAAACTCTATAAGTTTCACTATTTCAATTAATCAGGCTAAAATTTAATTTAACCATTAAAATTAAGTCCAAAAAAATTGAAACACAATCAAGAAAAATAGAATCAAGAAAAATAAAAACGGGGGGAAAAAATCTAACAGATTTCATAATGAATAACTAAACAGTAACAAATGAGTAACACACTATTAACACTCTAGTATTAACTAACAAGAAACTCTGGTTAATGAATTAGTATTAGCGCTCGGAGGAATGAGGTTCACTATTATCTAATCAATAACTATTTTTTCATACCTCACAGAGGACTATATATATACAGGTTCATAATTAATGTGAATAATGTATAATTAATCACTTACTGATTAGCTAATAGTGAACTACCACATTCAACTGAGCACTATTACTGACTAATTCATTCATCAGAGTTTCTTGTTAGTCAAAAGTAGTTATTAGAGTGTCAATAGTGTGTTACTCAATTAGTTATTCATTAATGATGGATTCTAAAGTGATAAAAGCCATATGGAGAATCTCATGAGGGAAGGTTTAAATCAAATCACACTGCATTATATATACTACGAGCAACATTTATCTGAATAAGATCTACATCTTGAAGAGCATTCAAGAGTAATTTAATGAGTGTAATATTTAAATGACATACTATTCTTATGGAATCCAGATCGATGTGTTTGCCGGTTGACATTGCAAAGAAGTTGATGTCTTCAAAAATCGTTGTTGATGCTGTGCTGATTGGGGCAGTTCACAACACTGAGCTGCACGGGATCAGCAATGTTACAGGTAACTATATATATATATATAAAAGTGTGCTTAATATGGTTTTCATTGGCTGATTGTGTTGTTGCGTTGAGGTGGTTGCTGTTTTAAGCCTGAAACCAGCAAAGAAGCCTTGCAGCTCTTTGAGATGGAGACAGTCTTGTCAATGGAGCTGAGGAAGGAGAAGAAACACTTCGATGTATCATCGATTAACACCGTGGTACAGCATTTACCTTATATTTCAGTCATACAGATCATGAATGTCGGTTGCTAAAATGTGTGAAAAGAATGACAACAGACTGAAACATGATGCAAAAAAAGCTTTTGTTTTTATTGATGTGTTTGACAGAATGACCTGAACATCTTCAGGACGTGTGGTTATGATGTCAAACCAGAGGTTAAATTACCTCCACAGATACACAACAAAGTGACACTGACGAAGAAGTAAGAGCTAACGCTCAATTCAGACGATTCACTGTATTTTTATTTAGCTTAATGTACAGTGCATTGATTCATCAGTCTTAAATTAGAAATAAGTTCAAATGAAACATTTTGAAATAAATTATTAAAGAAATGCAATGTTCATCATGAGGTCCAAATGAACATGTAAGTGTCTCACTATCTATGCAAATCTAATTGCAGTGCTTTGAAGAAGAGGATCATGGAATCCAAGACGGGGATCTTTTTGGAGAAGGACAGGAGGATTTTGGAAGAGCTCAAAAATCTCCACTGCGACCCTCACCCTTTCTGCACAGTGCTGCCCTCTGAGGCGGACTTCAGTAAGAAACTGATGCTTTTTAATGTTAATAATAGTGTATTGACTTATAATAATGGCTTGCATGAATTAAATAATTTGTCTGTGACTGTTTAAATAATGCCGTTTTTCTTTTCTTCAGCGTTTTGGAAGGTTCTCATGAGAGGTCCACCTGACACGCCGTATGAAGATGGAGTGTTTGAGCTGTATTGTGAGTTTGGTCCTGAATACCCCATCAAACCACCTCTTGTGAGATTCGTCACCCCTGTATCCTTTTCCCACCGCTGTCCTCACGTTTGGGACATCCATACGAGTCTTCTTTCAGCAGATACAGATGGCTGACAGAGACATTCATCCAGTTTAAAAAACACTTCATTTTTATTGCAGTCCCTTAACTTCAGTCATTTATAAAGGTTTACCATTGCAATGTGAACAACGTGGGAAGAATCTGTCACAACGTATTTGATCGCAATTACTCGGCCCACATTACCATGAGAGAGATCCTGGATGCCATATTTGGGCTCCTGATCGCTCCTGAACCAGAGGATCCTCTTGACAGGTGAATATATATATATATATAGGCTCTAACAGGTTTACAGATTTTATAGTAGCAGCTTTTTTTAGATTTGTCATAAAGTAGTCAAAAAGTCATTATTGTATTTGTGAAGCATCTTGGCAGAAGAATTCCAGAGCAACAAACACAAATATGAGGAAGAAGCCAAGAAAAGCACAAAGATGTATGCCAGTTCCTCTCTGGATGACTTGGAAAAGGTAATTTCAAAACGGCAAATCCATGAAGTTAACTAAAGCCTCCTTCCTGCTTGGATTTAGATCATCTACCTGTCCGTCTCATTTTTCCTTTTTCCTATATAAAGAGCAAGTATATTCTAAACCTTCTTTCTTTCGTAGAAATACGTAGGTCCAGAGTTGCAGAAAAACGTCACTCCTCCTACTTTAACTTGTCCTCTGTCACACAAGTTGTTTGTTGATCCGGTGAAAACCACGGATGGGATGGTGTATGAGCGCAGTGCTATTGAGGATCATGTGAAGCAGTAAGTTATCTTCAAATAAAAAGCTAACTATAGCAATATCTTCACATATAAAGCAGATTATTCTGGAATATATTTTTTTCCTCCCAGGATTTAAATCTAGAATTTACCAGTTTGATAGATCTACATTAGACAAATCTTATATCAAAGTGTGGGGAAAAAATGTTATGTTTTTATTTTTTATTTTTTACTTGCATTATAATTGTAGGCATGGAAGCACTGATCCACTGACGGAAGATGTGCTACAGATCGCACACTTAAAGCCAGACCTGCACACAAAGAAGGCTGCTAAAGAATATCGCATGTCACAGATCAAGGAAAAACCTGTTTAGGATTTTCATTCAGATGATAATCTTTCCAATTTTGAGAGCAGTTTGATTTGTTATTATCCCTGCTTGGGACTCTTTGTTCTCACGTTTTCTAAATAAAGGGCTTGCTTTTTCTTAATATGTAAAATGTTACCCCTTTTATTTCAGCAATATATTATTACATTTCTGTAATTCAAAATGTTGAGTTTGGTTTGATGTTGCTTTAATCTGTTAATGACTCACTGTCAGTTTTCTGTTAGTAACAATTACTAAATTACAAACCAATAAAAGTAATATTAAAACCATGTGGGCAGTTTTATATTTCAATATCTATTTTCGTGTTTTCATGCTATTAGTACTTATTTTTAGATTCTAGTATCTATTCCATTAAGTACTTGTACTTACAAGTGCTACTAGTGCTTTTATTTTTAGGTACTAGTACCTTTATAAAGATACTAGTAGCCTACTTATTCATTAGATACTAGTTATTATTCCAATAGTTTCTAGTTTGTAATTATACTTAAGAAAAATGAACTGGTAGGCCTACTTATTTTTTTAGAACAAAGTTTTCCTGAACTTACTAGTACTTTTTAAATTTACATTTCTGCTTAGTATTCTAATGTCACATATGGGTGTAATAAAGCACACAAAAATGATTGAAAAAACAATCTTTAAAAATATAGCTGTGAGCAGCAGTTATCGGGGTTCAAGCGTTTAAGGCCTTTACGCCATTTATGTGTTTGGGTTTATGTTGACCTAAAATGTAGGGCTGACACCATAAAACATTCCTGAAAAAGAATATGCTAAAACACACAGAGAATGAAAAGGCTTAAAGAGTACTACTTGATACATACTGAGCATGCTTACACACACACACACTTTTTTTTTTTTTTTTTTTAGATTCAGTATTTGAAAAATATGATGGGTAATTCAATTCAATTCACATTTATTTGTATAGCGCTTTTCACGATACATATCATTTCAAAGCAGCTTTACAGAGAATGCATGTCAACATTGCAATTTAAAGAATGCAGTTTGCAAATAATGTAATAATTTACAATTTACAATCACTGTTGGCAGTTTAACTGAACGTAGAAGCAATGAGCTCCTGGAAAAATGAATTACATTAACAATAATCAAGATATAGAATTAGTGCAATGTGCATCTTGATCCAGATGATTGCGTCTTCTCGAGTCCTCGCAGGAGTTGGTGCCGTCTCTTCACAGGTGTTGGTCATCTGGGGTCTTCTTAAGAGGCCGGATCCAAACTGAAGCTGATGTCCTCGGCAAAACAGAAAAGCAAATGGAGAATAATTAGCGTAGCTGCTGATCATAACATTAAGCAAAGATAATCATGTGCAATTGATCTGGTATGAGATGCATTATGTGAATGCTTGGCTAAAGAGATGCGTCTTTAATCTAGATTTAAACTGGGTGAGCGAGTCTGAGCCCCGAACATTATCAGGAAGGCTATTCCAGAGTTTCGGAGCCAAATGTGAAAACGCTCTCCCTCCTTTAGTGGACTTAGATATCCTAGGTACAACCAGAAGTCCAGAGTTTTGTGATCTTAAGGAGCGTGAAGGATTGTAGGGCGATAGAAGATCGGTTAAGTACACAGGAGCTAAACCATTTAGAGCCTTATAGGTCATTAGCAATACTTTATAATCGATACGGAACTTAATGGGTAACCAGTGTAGAGATGATAAAATTGGTGTTATATGATCATATTTTCTTGACCTGGTAAGAACTCTAGCAGCTGCATTTTGTACTAATTGTAGCTTATTTATTGAGGAAGCAGGACAACCAGCTAATAATGCATTACAGTAATCTAGTCGAGACGTCATGAAAGCATGAACTAACTTTTCTGCATCAGAAATAGATAACATATTCCGTATCTTAGCAATGTTTCTGAGGTGGAAGAAGGCTGTTTTTGTAACACATGAAATATGATTTTCAAAGGACAAGTTGCTGTCTAATATAACACCCAGGTCTTTAACTGTCGAGGATGGAGTAACAGTACATCCTTCTAAATGCAGATTGTAGTCTGAGAGATTCTTTGTACAGGTTTTTGGTCCAATAAGTAATACTTCAGTCTTATCTGAATTTAACAGAAGAAAATTACTAGTCATCCAATGTTTTACTTCTTTAATACATTCTGTCAGATTGGATAATTTAGAGATTTCATCTGGTTGTGTTGAAATATATAACTGAGTATCATCAGCATAGCAGTGGAAACTAATTCCATGTTTTCTTATAATATTGCCGAGTGGCAGCATGTATATTGAAAACAGCAGAGGGCCTAACACTGATCCTTGCGGCACTCCATAGTTTACTATTGTTATCTTAGATTTTTCCCCGTTTATATAAACAAAATTGTGACGGTCTGATAGGTACGACCTAAACCACCGTAATGCCTGTCCCTGAATACCAGTGTAATTCTGTAATCGATCTAGGAGTATTTTATGATCTATAGTGTCGAACGCAGCACTGAGATCAAGTAACACTAGTATTGAGATACAGCCTTGGTCAGAAGCTAGAAGTAAGTCGTTTGTAATTTTAACGAGTGCAGTTTCTGTGCTATGATGAGATCTGAATCCTGACTGAAATTTTTCATAGATAGCGTTTTTTTGCAAGAAGGAGCATAATTGGACCGACACCACTTTTTCTAGTATTTTAGACATAAATGGAAGATTTGAAATGGGTCTGTAATTTGCTAATACATTTGGATCTAATTGTGGTTTCTTAATGAGAGGCTTAATAACTGCTAGCTTGAACGGTCTTGGGACGTGACCTAGAGATAAAGACGAGTTGATAATATTGAGAAGAGGCTCTTCTGCTACAGGTAACAGTTCTTTCAGTAGTTTAGTGGGAATTGGATCTAATAAACATGTAGTTGGTTTAGACGCAGTGATAAGTTTATTTAGCTCTTCCTGTCCTATAGTTGTAAAGCACTGCAGCTGTTCTTGAGGGGCGATAATTGAGGCTGAATCATAAAACTCTGTTAAAGGTTGTACATTTACAATTGTATTTCTGATACTTTCGATTTTCTCAGTAAAGAAATTCATAAAATCATCACTACTAAATTGTAATGAAATGTTTTGTTCTGGAGATGTCTTTTTATTTGTTAATCTAGCCACTGTACTAAACAAGAACCTTGGATTGTTTTGGTTATTTTCTATGAGTTTGCGGAGATGCTCAGCCCTGGCTGCTTTTAGAGTCTTTCTATAACGGGACGAGCTGTCTTTCCATGCGATTCTGAAGACCTCTAAACGAGTTTGTCTCCATTTGCGTTCTAGATTACGAGTTTCTCTTTTGATAGCGTGAGTAATACTGTTGTACCAAGGTACAGTATTTTTCTCTCTAACCTTTTTTAATCTCATCGGTGCAACAGTATCTAATGTACTAGTGAAAATGGTGCACATGCTGCTAGTCATTTTCTCGAGATCATTTGTGTGTTTAGGTACGATGAGCAGCTGAGACAGATCAGGCAGTTTATTTGTGAATTTATCTATAGTTGTCGGGAGAATTGTTCTGCCTAGTCGATATCGCGGCGCAATTTGACAAATATCATCAGTATGCAGTACGCATGTTACAAGGTAGTGATCAGAGACGTCATCACTTTGCGGTAGAATTTCTATATCGGTTAGATTGATTCCATGTGATATAATTAAATCTAGTGTATGATTAAAACGGTGAGTGGGTCCAGTGACGTTTTGTTTTACCCCAAAGGAGTTTAGTAAATCTGTAAACGCAGCCCCTAACGCATCATTTGTATTGTCTACATGAATGTTAAAGTCTCCAACAATCAGCGCTTTATCGACGTTGACCAATAGATCTGAGAGAAAGTCTGCAAACTCTTTTAGGAAATCAGCATAAGGCCCTGGAGGTCTATAAACGGTAGCTAAAGCAAGAGATAGTAGCGACTTTTTACTTATGCTAAATGTTTCACTCTCAGATATAAGAATTTCAAATGAATTAAACCTGTAGTTTGTTTTCTGAGTAACATTAAGATTATCTCTATAGATTGTTGCTACACCACCGCCATGGCCAATCAGACTGCATTTGTTTTTATAACAGTAGCCAGGTGGACAAGACTCATTAAGACCGAAATAATCATTTGGTTTAAGCCATGTTTCAGTAAGGCAATTTAATCAAGACTATTATCTGTGATCATTTCATTTATAATAACCGCCTTAGGTGTCAGCGATCTAATGTTTAGTAGCCCTAGCTTTAGAAATTGTTTTTGTTCAGTAATTTTGCGAATTTCTGGTTTGATTACGATCAGTTTTTTTCTAGATCCTTTAGTTTTATTGTTAAACCTCACTATTCTGGGAATAGACACAGTTTCTATAGACTGTACTACACTCACATTTCTATCAATTAAGTGGGCAGAACACAGACTGTGATTTGAGGTTTGACTTACTAGTCATACGGCGCAAAGCGTCTAGGAGATGTTCTCCGACAGAAGATCAGCTCCGATGCTGCTGGGGTGCAGGCAATCAGCACGGAAGAGCCTAGGACGCTCCCAGAAAAGATTCCAATTATTTACAAAGAGCAGCTTCTGTTCATTACACCAAGACATTAACCATTCATTTAAAGCAAATAATCTACTGAACCTTTCATGTCCTCGTCGGTACGTCGGAAGCGGTCCGGACGCGATGATCCTCGTCGCGGGCGATGTGGCTCGTACTGTCTCAATCAGGCTCCTGAAGTCCTGCTTCAGCACCTCCGTCTGCCGCAGCCTGGTGTCGTTCACCCCCGCGTGCAGAACAACAGCTCCGATGGTCTCAGCACCGTTGAGGATCGCGGGAACCTGCGCAGTGACATCGAGAACACGAGCACCAGGAAAACAGTGACTGCACACCTTACCTTTGGCTGTGGTAGCGTGGACGTGGCGGACGATGGAGTCTCCGATGACCACGGCGTCGCGTTCCGCCTCGCGAAGAGGGGAGAAGCGATTCCGTGTGGACACATCGAAGACCGGTGGCGGCGGCGGAGGAGAGGTCCTGGTCCGAGGCCTGCTCGCGCCTTCCACTGCTGAAGAACCCAAGGTCCCTGGTGTGACGGCGCCAGAGTGAACGAGGGCTGGGATGAACGCGTTCTGGGTGCTCGTGCCCTGTGCAGAGAAACACATGGCGTAGAGGAAGCAGGACTGTTAATATCACGCTGCAAACTTAACGAGGATTGGTGAGCGTCAGCACGCGATGACTCCAGCGCTGTCTGCTGCTCGCGTAGCTCGGCCTGCTTCTCGAGAAGGGTCCGAATCTGTCGCTCCACGTCCTCCAGTTCCAACTGCACCGCATGCAGCTCAAACGTGTCCTCACCTGCACACAAAGGTAGAGAAACATCCGATACACTCGCCATTAGAACAGACGAACAATAATATATTAAGAGAAGAGTACAAACGCTAGTGACCACGCCGCTATTGCTATCGGGCTAAAGCTAGTAGCGAATATTTCGGAAGTCGGATAAAACTAGCGATATCAAGGTAATCCGAGTGTTTTTTATGTAAAATATGGTTGGGGATGTGTTCCCCCACCGAAAAAGAAAGAGTGATATGTTATAAGTTTGATTTTAAGAGACAAAAACAAGCGATTAGGAATCAGCTTAACGGAGCTCTAGTTCAAGAGCTCTAGTTCCAAAACTAGACAATTTTTTCTGCAAATCTCTTCAGTATAACACCATATTCAGGTTTTATTTTACTCATAATGCAGCACAACTGTCAAAACTAATACTTGAATGGAATTGATTAATAGAAGTGATGAATTCTGACAAAAAGTGATAGTAAATGCTAGAAATGTAATTATTATTTTAACCAGCAGGTGGCAGCAGAGTACCACTCATTGGCTCACTTTCATGTTTTTGGTATTGGTTTCAAGGCACCTTTTCTGTGGTAACGCCATAAAACATTACAAACACATATTTTGTTGATTAATTAATTTTCAGGTCTCAATGCAACATTATTGCAAAAACATACCTCAAATGAATAAATGAAGTGGAAAAACTTGACAAAATATAATTTGTAAAGTTTTAATGATTTATACGTTTCAAATATGACTTCAAATGAAAAATCCCTTGGAAAAAAATAATACTGAGCAGAATGAGCCAATGAGTGGTCATCTACTGCCACCCGGTGGTTTAATGGAAATTTCAGTATATATGCTATTATATTAATAGGAACATTGTCATTATTCATATTTTTTACTGTTATAGAGGCACATTTTGTCCGATCTGACTGAAATTTTGCATGCTTGTTTAGAGGCATATGTCACATGTTCTAATTTTTAAGATGATCTGAGCTTTCCTTGAGTTTTTGGTACACTTGATCAAGGCCACAATTTAAAATGATCCTTTTATATTCATTCCAATATAAAAGTTCACATTTTTAGATTATTAATCTAGAGGGTCCAGAATATTGTACTGCATTGGTTTTATTCAGATTAAGCAAAAAACCTAGGACTAGTTTGCAAAAGTAGTTTATATATATTGTACAACCCAGCATTCAACACCAGCAGCTGGTTGCATTATGGGTATTTGTTTGTTTTGAGTTGATTTATGCGTTATTTAAGCAAGATGGTTGGGTTTTTGCAAAGTTATGTGTGTTTATGTTCAATTTAGTTTGGGTGGGTTTGGTTCATTTACCACCTGGTTATATAAAAAGTGTGGCTCTCACCGTCATGGAGAGAGATGTGTATGGGAGTGACTTGGCGATCTGGAACTAAAGAACTGCCAGTTATTACAGTGGTGTCAGAAGTGGGATTGTGGTCATTTAGAAGATGCCAGTATATGGAGCAAAGTATAGGAGAATTAGAGGTTGCCTTTCAAGAGAACCGCATCATACTAGAATGTCTGGCGAACGAGACAACGTGGAGGAGCAGGGCTCTGCAACGGCCTGATGGCGCCAACGTTCCTGGGCAGTGTACCGCTCTCCTAGTCTTGGGCAGAACGAACCACGAGCCGTCACACCAACACTCTAAATCCATGGCTGGCTGGGCTCCCTTGCATGATTGCCCGCTAAGCTGCCATGATACAATGGGTTGACGCCCTGGAGCCCTACCTGGCACAGGTCAATCTGGCTGCTCTCCACAATGGGTGAAGCCATGAGGAGACAGCGACTCACTTGGCCCTCGCCTTGGAGGGTCCCGCGCTCCAGGTCCTCATCAATCTGTCTCCTAAAGAGCGGTGTGATCTCCAGGCTGCAGCGAGGGAAGAGCTGAGCCTCCACACTTTCCTGCGTGGCCTTACACCTGAGCGGCTCTGCCAACATGTCTGCCTGTTGACACCCCGTGATCTGAGTGAGGCACTGAGAGAGGCTGAGCGAGCTGAGAGGGTGCTACAGGCTGGGCCGGCGACAGGTCGATCTCTGCTCCAGCATCAGTTGACGAGAGCAGCCGAACAGAAGGTGGAAGGGGCCCAGTCGGAGGAGGAGGTCAGCCGGGTCCAACCAGCGGTGACCCCTGACAAAGGACGAGATTAGACCGCTGTGGAGAACCAGGGCATTTCTCCAGGGACTGCCCCGCCCCAAAGCTGTTATCTGTGGTGGTGGGGATGATCCAGACGAGCCACGAGTTCTGGCTCGCCGACATCAGGTATGAGTGCATTGTTGGCTTGGACTTGTTGGCTCACTGTGGAGTATGTGTCGAAGTGTCGGGGGCTGCCCTCTGCCTCGGTACCAAGACGGTCGGGCCGGAGCCGTCATGGAGAAGCTGCCACCCCACAGCTGTCACCCAGACATCAGTGCTCGTCGGCTCCGAGAGTTGCAGAGACTCAGGGGGAGCCACGGCGAAGTATTGTTGCTCAGACCAGTACCTTCCAGTCACTACCACCGCACGCTCTATTCATCCCCCATCACCTGAGACTGTTGCTGCTGTAGTCAAGGCTCCCATGGAGAGGATTAGGGTGGACATTTTGGATCCATTCCCCATCACGGAGACCGGCAACCGTTTTGTCCTGGTCGCAATGGACTATATTATGAAGTGGCCAGAGGCGTATGCAGTACCAGATCAGTGCTTCCACGTTAGCGCAGCGGCTAGTGGACAAAACGTCCGCCTGGTTCGGAGTGCTGGACAAACTTCATAGTGACCAGGGGTGGAACTTTGAGAACCGATTGTTCAGTGAGGTGTGCCAGCGATTGGGGGTGAAGAAGACAAGAACCACTCCCCTCCACCCTCAAAGCGATGGACTGGTTGAGCGGTTCAACCGCACCCTGGCCACCCAACTTGCCATCTTGACCAGTCAGCACCAGAGAGACTGGAACCAGCATCTGCCCCTGGTCCTGTGGGTGTATAGGACAGCAGTGCAAGAGTCGAGCCAGTGCACACTGGCGGTGCTGATGTTTGGGAGGGGGCTCCGCACGCCGGTGGACTTGGTGCTCGGGTCACCCCCTGAGCATGAGATTGCTGGTGGGCTAGAACTGGAGTACTTCAGGCAATTGAAGTAGCGCCTGAGCACGGTCCATCAACTGGCCAGGGATGCTCTAGTGGATGCTGGAGCCCGCCAGAAGCGCTGCCAGTTATTAAAATATATATGAACCTCATTGGTTCTTGCTGAACCTCAAACATACTGTGTGACACATTTACGTTTACTTTTAGTCATTTAGCAGATACTTTTCTCCAAAGCGACTTACAAATGAGAATAGTAGAAGCAATCAAATCAACTCAAGTACAACAGTATGTAAGTGCTGTGCTAAGTCACAGTTTAATCAGTAAAGTGCTCATAGCAAGGAATTTTTTAAATACACAAATAGATGGAAAAAGAGTAGAAATTGAAGAAAAGATAGATAAATAAAAAGTAAGTGCTACTATTACTGGGTCAATTGTTGATGAAAAAGTTTTTTGAAAATGGCTAAGGACTCAGCTGCTCGGATAGAGCATGGCAGGTCATTCCACCAGCCAGGAACAGACCCGGAGAAGATCCGTGAGAGTGATTTTGTACCCCTTTGGAATGGAACCACAAGGTGCCGTTCATTTGCAGAATGCAAGCTTCTGGAGAGTGCGTAAGTCTGAAATAGTGAGTTTAGGTATAGCGGTGCAGAGCCAGTGGTTGTTCTGTCAAAGTCAAAGTCAAAGTCAATTTTATTGTCACATCACCACAGCACATGTGCCTTGGAGAGTGAAATTCTTGTGAGCGTGCTCCAAAAATTGCAGAAACAATTAACATATACCATACAGACATATAACTATACAGACTACAACAGGTAAAAATGTGCAATATGCACATACATATGGTCAGTACACACAGTGTACTAATAGACATACTTACAGTTAGCACTACACATTATACACTATACACAGAATGGACTTCTACACTATGTAGACATATCTACGCATAAAAAAATGCTAAGGTGCAACAGATGTACATGAACTGGATACAAAAATGTCATGGATGTTCATCGGACGGTATCCAGTAACAGGTAACAGGTATCTTATTGTATTAAGTGTAGTGTGTATGTATAGTCCAGTGTTGGGCTGTTAAGTTAAAGTGCGGTGTGAGCATACCATTGTGGAGTATGCTGTAAGGTGTATTAGTTTTGACTGTTCATTAGTGCAGGGTGGCTTTCCTTATACACCGCCTGGTGTAGATGTCCTGGAGGGAGGGAAGCTCACCTCCAACAATGTGGCTGGCAGTTCGCGCAACCTTTTTCAGAGCTTTACGGTTGCCAGCAGTGCTGTTTCCGAACCAGGCAGTGATGCAGCCTGTCAGGATGCTCTCTATAGTGCAGACGTAAAATGATCTGAGGATGCTGGGGCTCATTCCAACCTTCCTCAGCCGTCTCAGGAAGAAGAGGCATTGATGTGCCCTCTTCAGCACTGCGTCAGTGTGTGTAGACCAGGTGAGATCCTCACTGATGTTAACGCCGAGGAACTTAAAGCTGCTTACCCGTTCCACAGGTGTCTTGTCGATGGTGATGGGTTTGTGTTCTCTGCTCTGTCTCCTGAAATCCACCACCAGCTCCTTGGTCTTGTCGATGTTGAGTGAGAGGTGGTTCTCCTGACACCATTTAGTCAGAGTGCTCACCTCCTCTCTGTAGGCCGTCTCATCATTGTCGGTGATCAGGCCGTCTCATCGTTGTCGGTGATCAGGCCTATCACCGTTGTGTCGTCGGCGAATTTGACGATGACGTTGGAGCTGTGTGTGGCTGTACAGTCATACGTGTGCAGGGAGTACAGAAGTGGGCTGAGGACACAGCCCTGAGGAGCACCAGTGTTGAGGGTCAGCGGGGATGATGTGTTATTGCCCATTCTGACCACCTGACTTCTGCCTGTCAGGAAGTCCAGGATCCAGCTGCACAGAGGTCTGTTTAGTCCCAGAGTCTGGAGCTTCGCAACAAGTGTGGCAGGCACTATGGTGTTAAATGCTGAGCTGTAGTCCACAAACAGCATTCTCACATAGGTGTTCTTATTATCCAGGTGGGAGAGAGCAGTGTGTAGGGTGAAAGCAATGGCATCCTCTGTAGAGCGGTTGCTACGGTATGCAAATTTAAGCGGATCCAATGAGGAAGGCAGCACAGAGCAGATGTAATCTCTGACGAGACTCTCAAAACACTTGCTGAAGATGGGTGTGAGAGCAACGGGCCTCCAGTCATTTAAGCATGTGATTTTGTTTTTCTTTGGTATGGGCACAATGGTGGATTTTTTGAAGCACGAGGGAACCACAGACAGACAGAGGGAGAGATTGAAAATGTCTGTGAAAACACCGGCTAGTTGGGATGCGCATGCTCGAAGCACACGGCCTGGGATGCCATCAGGACCCGCAGCCTTGCGGATATTTACCCGTCGGAAGGATCGGGTTACATCCGCGACGGAGACGGTGAGTGCACTCACATCTCCTGCAACAGCTGCGGGAGCGCTCTCTGTGTGGGCGGTGTTGAGAGCCTCGAAACGAGCATAAAAGTTATTAAGCTCATCCGGTAGAGAGGCGGCAATGTTCACAGTAGCTGGTTTATTCCCTTCAAAATCTGTGATGTTATTGATTCCCTGCCACATACTTCTTGCATCTTTGGTGTTGAATTGTTCTTCAACTTTGTTTTTATATTGTCTTTTTGCGGCTTTGATGGATTTCCTGAGATCGTAACTTGTTTGTTTGCGATCATCAGTGTTCCCAGATTTAAAAGCGGATGTCCGCGCTGACAAGGGTACTCGAACCTCGTTGTTAATCCACGGTTTTTGGTTGGGGTAGATGCGGATTGTTTTTGTCGGCACTACATCTTCTACACACTTCCTGATGAAACACGTTACAGTCAAACAAAAAAAGTAGGCAAACATCAGAGCCTTGAATTGGATGCGAGCAGCTACTGGCAGCCAATGCAGACTGATGAAGGGAGGAGTGACGTGCGCTCTCTTCGGTTCATTAAAGACCAGTCTTGCTGCAGCATTCTGGATCAGTTGTATAGGCTTGACAGTGCATGCTGGAAGGCCAGCCAAGAGAGCATTACAATAGTCCAGTCTGGATTGAACAAGAGCTTGGACAAGAATTTGTGTGGAATGCTCCGATAGGAATGGTCTAATCTTCCTAATGTTGTACAAGGCAAATCTGCAGGACCGGCCGTTGTAGCGATATGATCTGTGAAGCTTAAACAATCATCCATCACCACTCCAAGGTTTCTAGCTGTCCTGGAAGCAGTAATGGTTGGCGACTCAAGTTGAATTGAAAGGTGATGAAGTGTTGGGTTGGCACTGACCACAAGCAGTTCCGTTTTTGCAAGGTTGAGTTGAAGGTGGTGGTCCTTCATCCAGGCAGAAATGGCTGTCAGGCAGGCTGCGATGCAACCAGCAACTGTCGGATCATCTGGTTGGAATGAGAGGTAGAGTTGAGTGTCATCAGCATAACAGTGACAGGAGAAACCATGTTCCTGAATGACAGATCCTAGTGATGACATGTAGATGGAGAAGAGAAGTGGTCCAAGCACAGAGCCCTGAGGTACCCCAGTAGCAAGATGATGTGACTTGGACACCTCATCTCTCCAAGATACCCTGAAGGATCTACCTGAGTTGAACCAATGGAGTGCGGTTCCCGAGATGCCCTTCGACATGAGGGTTGACTTCGACATGAGGTGGTTAACTGTGTCAAAAGCAGCAGACAGATCCAGAAAGATGAGTACTGCTGATTTTGAAGTTGCTTGTGCCAGTCTCAGGGGTTCAGTGACTGAGAGCAGGGTAGTCTCAGTTTAGTGGCCACTCTTGAAGCCAGACTGATGGTTGTCAAGGAGGTTGTTCTGTGTGAGATAAGTAGACAGTTGGTTGAACACAACTCTCTCAAGTGTCTTTGCAGGAAGAAGGGATACCGGTCTATAGTTTTCTAAAAGTGCTGGATTCAGAGTGGGGGGAGCACAGAGCATAGAGCATAATCTGCTGCCACGTATGTCCTGTCATATATGGGCAGATCTAAAGCTTTCAACGTCGATGCCTCTCCAGCCACGACATAGCTCGCAAACATCTCATCTGATGGGGGCATCAACATATCTCTAATCTCACACAACCAGGAGCAGATTGATAACACAGACTGGGGTTGCCTATGGGAAATGCTGACTGTGCAAGCAAACAGCCCTCTCAAGAGCTGAACGTGCGCTCCTCGCCCAAACAAACAACGCACAAGTAATGTGTGTGATTAGATTTCAAAAGCTTGAACACAAACCCACATATCACTCGACACTTATAAAGAGCACTGTCTGCTGATCAGGAGGACGCAAGAAATGTTTGGTTAAACAAGCCATTCTTACAATGAGCAGCGTTTCAAAGAAAGCAGTCCCTTCAGATGAAAGGAGGATGACTTGTTCTCTAGGTGCCCCTTAAGTGCGTTCGGGTCGCATTAGTAGTGATATCATAGGCTGTCGCCGGCCAATATGATTGCCATGATTTGATAAGCGTATCAAACACCAGTTCAGGTGGAGGCGTTCCCCATAGTGTTTCGACGCAGTGTGAGTTCCCTTGCCATAATGTTTGGCAAAAGATAAATCGTAATGTGAACTAAAACCTCTCCAAGATTTTAAACATAAAAGGTATAGATTAAATGTTGGTCTAAAACTGGTTAGGATAAATGTATCTGAATTTGACATCTTTACAATTGTTGTAATTGTTGCATGTTTTAGACTGTCAGGAACCGTTCCACTGCTTAGACTCAAATTTACAGATACAGAACAACATCTGAACCAACAGTATTTACAACTTTAAAAAAAGAGCCAGCATGACAGCATGAGGAAAGACAGCGGGCCTTAAGTGCTCAATGCTATTTTTGCAAGAAGGAACAGGGTCATACGAACACTGGTTATTAAAGAAACCAGAGGAACTGACATGATGTTCTAAAAACCAAAAAATATTTTCTTTGCATTCTTGAAAATGTTCATGTTCAGATGACAAAATGATCCCTGTTCACACGGATCTGTGAAAATGAACAAAAACGTTGCATTATGCTGTGAGAGAAGTGTTGGCAATGTCACTTTATAAAGAAACACTATAAACTGAATACATCATGATGTCACCGTTCACACAAATTCATGTTTGGTTTTGTTGTTTACAGGGAGAAAATAAAGGTATCCTTTTCCAAAACTTGGGCCTTTTAACCATTTATTCAAATTTTCATGTAAATGAATGATCAAGACATTAAAAGTTTTCCATTCGTAGTTGAAAATGGTGTTGTGTAAACGCTCCCCAAAAGTGTGAAAATTCACACCCATCAGTTCAAACTGAGTTCAGAGATGATCTCAGATCTCATTTCCTCTTCTTTCTTTAGGAGTTCCTTTAATAATCTGTGTGGTCAAACTCACTGAGCTCTCACACTCAGCAGTGACATGTTTCCAGACCTCCACAGTGAGATCACACCTCTGAAAATACCTCAGAAAGCATAAGTAAACTATAAAACTAGACTAAAGATCATGCAAACAGTTCTGAAAACACTAGAACTCAAAGAGGACAAAAGAAAAAGTGTGTTAGTTTGACCACACTGTCTAGACATGCAAATGAAAGTATGGCTTTCTCCACACTTTTCTTAAGGACCCCCTGTGGTGAAAATCAAGTTTAAATGTTGTTTATATGTCTATGTCTATTTAAAATCTCTGGTGTTTCTGACATCACAAACTAACTTGTAACCAATCATGTCAGCGTGTGGGCGGGCTTTAGCATATCATTAACAGTGAACTAACAGAAGAGTCTCAAAGGAGAAGCCATGTTATCCAGGTATATTTTTCTGTTGATATGAAAAATAATGTAGATTTATCAATATGGCGGGTGTATGATGTATATTACGATGTTTTGATGAACTATATGCCTTTCTCCACTGACGTTCTGAGTTTCCCCGGACCCCTGGTTGAGGATCAGTCCCTTATGAAAATTAACCATGGTTTATTATAGTAAAAGTGTAATAACCATGTTGTTGTTTTTTATTAAAAAATACCATGGTTAAACTATGGTTAGTGTAGAAAACCCATGGTTGATTTGTGAGCATGTTTTTTATGTTAACCATGTTTAATTTTGTAAGTGTGAATAGAGGTTTCTGTGTCTCGTCTACAGATTCTGCTCAAGAAAATATGTGAAATGATGGAAAATATATTTCACCATAAAAACATGTTTGACATAGACTATTTTATTATTGACAAAAATATCATATTGTGATAAACACTTACATCAAAAATACATCAAATAGCTTTGGCTGTTCTCATAATTAGTGCAAGCTGACAGTTAATTAACTGCTGGAGAAAATACATCATTTAATGAGAATGATGTAAGAGAGTAAAAGTGTCTCATTTTCTAGACTTTGTCCAAACCTGCAGCTCTGAATGAATAATAAAGACACTAGCATTAACTGATCAACAAGCGGACAGAAACTATACAAAAAACATGCTGAACTAAGAAAAATAACCAATAACTACAAATAAATCAGAGCATCACTTGGGTTTGTTTGTTAACATGTAAAAGACATTGAAAGTATTTATAATGGCACTGAATGACACCATTAGGACTCAGTTATATTAGATTCATATTCTTCTGCTCATGTGGTTTTTGTGTCATTATTTGACTGATTTGTGATGGTTCTTGTTCACAGAGGCATAAAGTTCACTGCAGTTTTCCTGAGATCCAGCTTTTGCTCCTCTGATGGAAGCATAAGTCACTTTATCATCACAGCGAACCTGAATGAACATCACAGTTATTGTTTCAACACACAATTATTACAGCATGATGTTTGAGCTCAATTCATGACACAAATTCAGAAGAAAACACAAACTATCATGTTGAGAGAAGCTGGACAACATCAAGGAAGTGTTTCTCACCTTGTTCTTTTGCTCTTGGTTTTTACTGTACGCAGTGACCTCAGAATAAGTCACATGATCATCTGTCTGCTCCTAAACACCAATGGAAATATGAAAAATTACAAGTCTGTCAAATAAACACAAATATACACAGATTATTGGAGATGAATCATATTGTTCACTGGCAGTAGATGAATGTAAATGTTGACTGTGTCGTTGGTTCATCATATTTATTCTTATCTGTGAGTTTTAGAGCAGAAACAGTTCAAATACACTAACCTGTCATTATATAATCTGACTAATACGAGTGTCATATTTCAGGATCAGAGCTTATAAACACTAATAACTCATGGATCAACCTACAATACTCACCTCAGAGTCATCAGTTCCTCTTCTGTTATCTGAAACATAACGTCAAGAGAATATTGATGATCAAACACATAATACAGTCTCCAATTAAACTGATTTCAGAAGAATTCTAGTGCTGTAGAATAGAAACGTCTCAGGTTACGTATGTAACCATAGTTCCCTGAGAACAGGGAACGAGACT
The DNA here is from genome assembly GCA_003731715.1 of Anabarilius grahami. Lineage (NCBI taxonomy): Eukaryota > Metazoa > Chordata > Actinopteri > Cypriniformes > Xenocyprididae > Anabarilius > Anabarilius grahami. Next base: position 71,998 of record RJVU01059542.1, on the reverse strand, counting down.
CTGCGTTTGCCGAAACGCATTGGGGGAACGTCACGTGACCCAGGTGTCGAAAGCACTATCCAATAACTCCAATCCCTATTGGCCGGCGACAGCCTATGACGTCATACGGCGCGACCCGGAAGTATAAAAGGAGCGCCTGGAGAGACAGCCAGCATCTATCGTCTTGAGGGACTGTTCTGCAGGCAGACAACCCGAAGCATGGCAAGGAAATGCAGAGTCTCGTTCCCTGTTCTCAGGGAACTATGGTTACATACGTAACCTGAGACGTTCCCTTTTGAAGGGAACTCCACTCTGCGTTTGCCGAAACGCATTGGGGAACGATATACCCACGCCGCCATGCTCGAGGGGAGTACCTGCCAAAAAATATGGCTGAGACAAAGGCCTCAAAGCAGTTCTCAAACTGCTCAGCAACTCCCCCTCGGGTCACACCAGGCTGTCAGTGACAGCATTCCCTTTGGCCAACAGCCCAAGCTGAACCTCCAAAGGCTTCTACCCTTCTCTTTTAACAAATAGAGCCTAAAGAAATCGCTAAGGCGTCCGGAACCCAATTTTCTAAAAGAAAAGTGGTCCCTTTAAGGGAATGTGGCCAAAGAACCAAAGGGAACCTCGGCCAGTCACTCTTGAGGGGAACGGGGTCACCCTCATTGCCACCAGGGAGGCCGACCTGGTCTTCTAGGGGAACAGACTTAGTTCAGGCCAACCCTGTCTGAATACAGAGCCTCTAAAAACGCATTCTTCAGGAAGATAGTAGGTAAGAGTGACTGCAGAAAGGCAGAAACCAGCTCAAACCCACGCGTAGAGACGGGCATCCTGGAGAGCAGAACTCAGCTGAGTGCTATGAACCCTCATATCGAGGGGAGATAATCCGCTCAACCTAGGATCTACCCAGTGCTTAATTAATGCACTGAGGAGGCTGTGCGCTAAAAACCCTGCAAGGGGAGCACAAACCAGCCTGGGGCTGATTGTTAAGACGGGGCCTGATCAAGGCCTAACCATCATAATCAGCTTAGGGAGCTAAGCACAATTACAAACCCAACCCCAAGGGGGAAGCGCAGAGCTCACCTAACAGGTAGACTATGCCAAGAGACATACTCATGGAGGCCCGAGAGGGGCTTACAACATGACAATAGTTTTTATATGAAAACAGAAGTAAACTTCAGAAAGTGGCCTGTTTTGGTAAAGCCATTCTGAACATCTGTCTAAGCCTGCGGCAGACAGACAACTTCCATGGCAGCAATAGACAGCTGCACAGTGCTCTTATGATAATCCACCCAACACAATCCGACAAGCAGTGTACTCAGTAAAAACACCTTTTACTCTTTAAACAAGAGGAGTACAGCGTACGCCAACACGTGTTAAGGAAGGCCTGGAAGGCCTATAACCTCAACAGACACGTGGCATCAGCTCGTGGCAGTGTTTAGGTCCCAAGTCTGGTAAATAACCCGCAAAAGAGGGGGTTGAGTCTACCACTTGGGCCCCTGGCCAACGAAGTGTATAGAATAGTTCTCAGAGAGAAATACACCTAAACAAACACCAGTGTAACCAAAAAGGCGGCCCGCAGGCCTAGCATCCTTCAGGACACACGGCGTAAGTCTCGTGGCCGTTTCCAGGAGCACAAAGATCCAACCTAAGTACTAGGTGGCTCTTAGCTCAACTAGAATCATTGACTCAAAGAGGCAACAATAGGTTAAACCAAACCTCAGTAAGGTTTCACTATTGACATCTCATCCTGAGCCGCACAGAAAAACACAATCTGTGCCAACATGTAAACTAAAGAGGAGGCCTGAAGGGGCCTGCCGATTCAATGACACGTGGTTTCAGCTCGTAAATTCCCAGGGAACCAAGCTACAGGGAACCAGCTCTAACCCACTAACTATGGGAAGCTAACTATTACCTGTGCTAGGCTACACTTTCCAAGCAGGTAAAGTACCCTAAGTTCTGTGACTAAAGGGAACCAACACAACCAACATGGTCTAAGGGAGGCTAATTAAGCCTGCTACCTCAAACAAACATGCTGCAGGGCCTGAAGCAGTGTAATAATAAAACAGTATGTGAGCAAAATAATATCCATAAAGCAGCCAATACAAATTATTGCTAACTAGAAGGAGGCTGAATAGTCTAGCCTACAATCACTGTTATATGCAATATAGCTGATAAACAGTATCTGTCAGCTCCCTTTCAGTTATCTAACTTTTGTTCAAAAAAGTGATCTAGCTACCCTGAGTATGCGATCCAACAGGTGATGCACTCAGTGACACCAAATAACTCTCCTAACTGGGGAAAACAGGGGGTCACCAGACACTTAAATAGAGGCCGTGTTTTCTTAAAAGGCCTACTATACATAAGCGGGTGCAAACCTTTGGCAGCATATAAGCTCACATACAAATGTAGGGCAAACTTCTAGAACTTCAAAGCAAAACTTTGATATACATGCTTTATGAAAAGGAGAAAGATATATTCCTTATCACCGATTCTTAATCTGTTCCAAGCTTAGAGGGCAGTTATCAGCTAAACTGCATCGTCAACAACTTGAAAAACATCAAGTAGCTCGGAAGAAATATTTTTCTCTCAGCATGAATGTTCTAGAAAGTGGGGCCTAGCAAACATTATTGCACAACCTATCTGCTTGCAGATAAGGGCCTACCACCTGAGAAAACAGCATCAGGTCTCTTAATAAGACAACCTAGCTGTTAAACTCACCGTTGCACCTACATAAGCAATGGGATAATTTGGGCAACCGAATCTGGCCACTCCCTCAGGAGGAGACCAAAACTAGAATACATATGGGGTTTTAATTTTTATATACACCATTCGCAAACTTAGTCCTAGCCTGGCCAGCAGATTATAGGCCAATCATTACCAACAGGCGCTATAATAAGCCTGATCTCTACCTCTTGCTTTCAGAAGAAAGAATATAGCAAAGATCAAACCTAAAAGTCGGGCAGCCTGTTAGGGCCGCCGTAGACAAATAAACTGAAGTGATGAGTGCCAGCTCAAACTATACTGAAGATAGCCGAACGGCTAAAAACATATAGAGAAAAACTGAACAGCAGCCATTTTGTGGCCCGCTCAGTCAGTCTCAACACTCCAGTTCTGCCCAAAGAACCCCTATTGCATTTACTGTTACACATTCAGGAAATAATACAGGAATAAAAACAAGGTCACAAATTTAAATAGTTCAAATCAGACCTTGTCTTACCTTCCCATGGCTAGCAGACCAAAGACTCCTTCCTCATTCCTTACAAAAAGGAAAGAACGATATCCCCGGTTCCGTAAGCCTCACGAACCCTTTCACTATCAAGCCAGAAGGCGGGCCTTCAGAAAATAATTCATCATAGGCCGGCCATCGGCCTGACTGTTTAAAGGTTTTTCCTGAACATGCACAATTTAAAAACATACCCGGGAGGACAAAGAGAAGGGGCGAAGGAAAAATAAAAATTCCCTTCGCCAGGAGAGGGGATCAATCAGCGGTTCTGATCGCGCCGGCGATTGATCAACTCTCTTAGATCACCTCTCCTTCTCCTTGCATCCCGCCGCTTCTGCGACTTGCTCCGCAGTGGAGGAGGCGCTCGAGCAGCGACACTGGATCTCTGGCCCTGCCTCTGAACCTCGGCTCGAGGCGGGCCAGAGCCTCCCGGCTGTCTGGGCCCAGAATCGGACCTGAGCGGTTTGCATTTCTTAAACGCTGCTGAGCGCGCCCTCGCCTCCCTGAACTTTCCGACTACCGCCTCAACGGAGCCGCCAAAAAGTTCAGACGGCGAGACCGGGGCATCGAGGAGAGAGCTCTTCTCTTTCTCCCCGATGTCTGCCATGTTTAACCATAGATGCCTCTCCGTGGCCACCATAGCCGCCATCGATCTGCCAATCGAGGCGGCCGTCTGCTTAGTGGCCCGGAGAGCGAGATCCGTGGTCTGGCGCAACTCAGCCACCGCTTCAGGGGACAAACCCTGCCCCTGATCTAGGTCCCTCAGCAGGTCAGCCTGGTACGCTTGTAACACCGCCATCGTGTGTAAAGCTGCACCAGCCTGGCCTGCTGCAGCATATGCTCTGCCGTTCAGACGAGATGTCATCTTAAGTGGTCTGGACGGCAGAACCGGAGCTTTAAGTGTCGGTGCGCTACCCGTGGCGAGATAGTTTGCGAACGTCTCGTCAATGGGAGGCATCGACACATACCCATGCTGGCCCAATCCCTCCACATCAGCGAAATTCCCCTGCTGATGCAGATGAATTCTGGCCGAGTATGGGTTCTTCCATGCCTTCCTGACCTCAGTATGTAGGTCCGGAAGGAATGGAAGGCTCACCGGAATTACGGGGTTGTGGTCAGAAAGAAATTGTTCGTCCAGCCTGCCGCGAACGGGCTCTTTCCTCACGCACTCCGACGGCAGCTGCAGCCTGCCGGCGGCGCGTTCCACAACCTCCAGTAATTCAACATATGCTGGACAGGGAGGCTTGGAAGAAAAAGAAGCAGCCTCGGCCCCTTCTTCCTCTACCATAGCCATATCCTGCCCTTGGGGGCTCTCAGCCAGAAGAGCACTCGCTCCCGGATCCGATGATGTCAAAGAAAGGACATCATCATCATCCAGGAGCTCATCCCCGCCATCCGCCGCCTGAGGTTGAGAGACCGTAACAGCGCGAGTGGGACCCGACCCACCGGGCACAGGTGTTGACGCCTCTCCCCTTGAGAAGAGAGCCAGGCGGGAACGGAGCGTTTTCATAGGAAAACGCTCACAACACTCACAGCCAGCATCCTCAAACGCTGCCTGTGCATGCTCTTCTCCCAGACAGATTACACATAGGGTGTGAGGATCCTCCGGAGTCAGAAACCTCGGGCAAGGATCCGCACACTTCCTAAAATGCTTTCCTTTGTCCTCAGACATAGCTATCAAAAAGACAAAACTTACTTGGAGAAACACAGACAGTGCAGTGACACAACAGTCCCGAAAGACGAAAAGATGCTGGCTGTCTCTGCAGGCGCTCCTTTTATACTTCCGGGTCGCGCCGTATGACGTCATAGGCTGTCGCCGGCCAATAGGAATTGGAGTTATTGGATAGTGCTTTCGACACCTGGGTCACGTGACGTTCCCCCAATGCGTTTCGGCAAACGCAGAGTGGAGTTCCCTTCGAAAGGGAACATTAAACTCTGTCTGAGAGGAATTCTGTCTAAATTACGTGTTTATTTTATCAGGTGTTTTGGACTTTTTGTCTGTTATAAAATATGAGAAACTGTAAAAACTCACCGTCTCTTTTTCTGCGAATCATCCAGAGAATAAGAGCAGGAAGGAGAACAGCCAATGAAGCGACAACAATCACAATCACTGAGAGAGAGACGATATTACAGTCATATTAATACTGATGTCCACTGAGCTCATTTTCACTACAATGAGTTCATTTAGATCCTGATTCTAGAAAAACTCCAGAGTGTGAAAACAAGCACTGAAATGAGGATGATGTTCATACACACCTAGAGAGGTTGGAGTCAGTGTTGTTGCTGTAGTTGATGGTACAACTATTAAAAACAACATCATATTTGAATGCATGAACACAACATCAACATAGTTTCTTTTCACATTTGTTTTCATGTTTCTGGATTGTAGGTGATGTGTGAGAGAATGTGAAATGAGAATGTGATGTGGATTACAAATTAAACATGTCTCGAGTCAAAGCTTGTGATCAGATGAATATTCAGTTCATTTAGATACTGAATGAGAAATGAGTGTGTTCATACACACCTTGATTCAGAGAGATTGGTGTGACATCTGGAATCAGTGTTGATGTAGTTGATGTTACATCTATTAAAAACAAAATGGAAACACAAAAATCATACTTTAGTGCATGAGCACAACATCAAGATGTTTCTTTTACAAACTAGATCAGCTTCATATCAGTTTGAGTCTCAGTTACGCTGCTGAAAGATGATGATTTGAGTTTTGAATAAACACTGACTATGATTTTAACCATTTAAACTGATGAACTCAGTTCTGTCATTTGATGAAAGAGTCTAGCTGTATGTTATGATTGTTTTATATTCATGCATCAGACAACAGACTGTAGAAGAAAACATAAGGTAATGCTTTAGATTACAGCCCGGAAAGTACAGCGTAATTACAGCAAATTTACAGCGTAACTTTCGATAATTATAGTGTAACTATACAGTAAGTGTGTGTAAGTATAGGGGAGCAATATGTAAAGTCTTGGGAATAAAGGGGTGACAACCA
>RJVU01059542.1:22112-57737 GCA_003731715.1 Anabarilius grahami | reverse complement strand
TGAACGGCGCCTTGTGGTGCCATCACAAAGGGGCACAAAATCGCTCTCACGAACCTTCTCCGGGTCTGTTCCTGGCTGGTGGAATGACCTGCCACGTTCTATCCGAGCAGCTGAGTCTCTAGCCATTTTCAAAAAAATGCTAAAGACATATCTTTTTCGTCAGCACTTGACCCAGGAATAGTAGCACTTTGATTTCTATTCTTCTTCCATCTATGTGTGTATTTATTTAAAAAAACGAGCACTTTACTGACATAACTGTGACTTCACACAGCACTTACATACTGTTGTTCTCATGTTGAGTTTGATTTGATTCTACTGTTCTCATTTGTAAGTCGCTTTGGATAAAAGCGTCTGCTAAATGACTAAATGTAAATGTAAATGTAAACGCTTACATCAAAAATACATCAAATAGCTTTGGCTGTTCTCATAATTAGTGCAAGCTGACAGTTGGAGAAAATACATGATTTAATGAGAATGATGGAAGAGAGTAAAAGTGTCTCATTTTCTAGACTTTGTCCAAACCTGCAGCTCTGAATGAATAATAAAGACCCTAGCATTAACTGATCAACAAGCAGACAGAAACTGTACAAAAAACATGCTGAACTGAGAAAAATAAGCAATAACTACAAATAAATCAGAGCATCACTTGGGTTTGTTTGTTAACATGTGAAAGACATTGAAAGTATTTATAATGGCACTGAATGACACCATCAGGACTCAGTTATATTAGATTCATATTCTTCTGCTCATGTGGTTTTTGTGTCATTATTTGACTGATTTGTGATGGTTCTTGTTCACAGAGGCATAAAGTTCACTGCAGTTTTCCTGAGATCCAGCTTTTGCTCCTCTGATGGAAGCAGAAGTCACTTTATCATCACAGCGAACCTGAATGAACATCACAGTTATTGTTTCAAAACACAATTATTACAGCATGATGTTTGAGCTCAATTCATGACACAAATTCAGAAGAAAACACAAACTATCATGTTGAGAGAAGCTGGACAACATCAAGGAAGTGTTTCTCACCTTCTTCTTTCTGGCTTGGTTTTTACTGTACGCAGTGACCGCAGCATAAGTCACATGATCATCTGTCTGCTCCTAAACACCAATGGAAATATGAAAAATTACAACAGTGTCAAATATACACAAATATGCGCAAATGATTGAAAAGATTATATAATGGACCAGTTAGTGTATTTGTACAGTTTCTGATCTGAAGTCAAAGATTAGAATAAAAACGATGGAACCCAGGAATATGAGTCTGACATTTCAGAGTCAGGGCTTATAAACACTAATAACTCATGGATCGACCTACAATACTCACCTCAGAGTCATCAGTTTCTCTTCTGTTATCTGAAATATAACGTCAAGAGAATACTGATCAAAAACACACACCAAATACACAATACAGTCTCAAACACATAATTTTTTTCTAAATTACATGTTTATTTTATCAGATGTTTTGGACTTTTTGTCTGTTGTTACATAATATGAGAAACTGTAAAAACTCACCGTCTCTTTTTCTGCGAATCATCCAGAGAATAAGAGCAGCAAGGAGAACAGCGAATGAAGCGACAACAATCACAATCACTGAGAGAGAGAGACGATAGAGAGACAAATTCAGAATTACTGTGTTTAAATAAATATATAAAAAATATATATATTTATCACAGCTGTGATCGTTCTACTGTTGTCAATTCATAGATCTGTAGCTAAAAAGTGTTTACTATATTAAAGTTTCCACCAACAAAAACAGTCAATTGCGCTGTACAGAACAACTGATCGAGCAACAGCATGAACACTGAAACACAGCAGTATTAATACTGTTGTCTTCTTTTCTCTATATTATTTTTTAGGACTGTCTCAATGAAAATGATGCCTCTTTGACATTAATAGATTTACTTTTCACATAACATTAGTTTTCATGTTTCTGGATTGTAGGTGATGTGTGAGAGAATGTGAGATGAGAATGTGATGTGGATTACAAATTAAACATGTCTCGAGTCAAAGCTTGTGATCAGATGAAGATTCAGTACATTTAAATACTGATTCCAGAAATGAGTATGTCCTGTAAGAGCTGGTGTAAACCGCTAAAGTGAGAGACTGATGATGTGTGACAGTGATCATGTGATCATGAACCTTGTGTAGGAGCTGCTGCTGTAGTTTGGCTTGATTTCTTCTCAGAGTTTGAGCTGCTGACTGGAATCAGTGTTGTTGAATCCACTGCAGAAGATGAATGTTTAGATGCTTCATTTGTAGGACATTAACATCATGATTTAGACTAGCAATAGTTTGAGGGAACTCGCACTGTATTGTCATGACTACACTTTTGGAAATGCAAGCGTCTGAAGCACATGTGAATCTAGACCAATCCTGATTGGTACTGCATCATGACATACTCAGTGATGTGGCATGTGACGGCATACACGTAAGCTATAACGAGATGCCGGCACACAGTAGCGTCAGCTTCTGCTCTTCAGCAAGTGCTATATGGGGGAATTTTAAGACTCGCCACTTCATGCCGCCACGTATTAGGAGCTTGTGGAGGTTCTAACTCTCACTGTGTGGATAAATTAAATATCGACTGGCCCCGCTGGAAGTGCTGACAAAAAAGCAAGCTGGATGAGTGCTTCCTGCAGTGTAGAGCACAACCTATATGTCTGGGCCTACTATTTTTTCCTTATTTACATAAGTTATGTAAATTGTGGAAAAGATCATTCTCTTCCCATCTTTCCCCCACCTCTGTGACTTAATATAATGGAATTTATGGCACTAAAGAGAACAGTTATGGAACAATGCAGCAGGTTGAGGAGCTTTGGCCTGCTATCTCTCATCCAACACTGCATCATTCCTGAAAGCCCAGACACTTCCAACCAAACCCTGCTGCACAACATCTGCTTTGGTGGGAAAAGCATATATGTGACCCTGGACCACAAAACCAGTCATAAGAGGGTTTTTTAAAGTGGAGATTTATACTTCTGAAAGATGAATAAATATATTTTCGATTGATGTATGGTTTGTTAGGAAAGGACAAAATTTGGCTGAGATACAACTATTTGAAAATCTGGAATCTGAGGGTGCAAAAAAAATAAAATAAATCAAAATGTTGAGAAAATTGCCTTTAAAAACCCATTAAGTCCTAAAGTGACATACACAAAGTAAAGACTCATAACTCCCAAACGATAGCAAGGAGAATCAAAAGGTAGGTATCGTTTGATAGAACACTTTTTAAAAGAAATCTTTACTTAATATCCTAATGATTTTTGGAATAAAAGAAAAATCGGTAATTTTGACCCATACAATGTATTGTTGGCTATTGCTACAAATATACCCATGCATCTTACGACTGATTTTTTGGGTCTAGGGTCACATATGGTGGTGGGTCGGGCTGGTGTATGCCTGCACACTATGGCCATCATACCAGGCCGATCTATTAAGGGACATAGATGTGAGCGAGAGGGTCAAGCCCAGCGACATTCAGGAGCGGCGTCAGGCTGCAGACCTGTCTCTATATCACTAAAGAGACTGCCCGTGCCATCGGCCACTCCATGGCAGGATTAGTGGCCACAGAGAGTCATTTGTGACTTAATCTCTTGGGCATTGGAGAGAAGGACAAAGACGTGAGCACTCGTGACCCCGGGGTTGAGGCCAGGTCCAGGTTATAAAACCTGACGAATATGTGCGGCGAAGACCATCCTGCCGCATCACACATTTCCTGGAGGGAGACAAAGAGGCAGCCATAGTCCGAGTAGAGTGGGCTCTATAAGAGGTGAAGTTTGGCCGGCCAACTCGTAGGCAAGTGAGATAACCTCATCTATCCACTTACTTAAGGTTTGCTTAGATGCAGGGTGCCCTTTACGTGGGGACAGAAACACAATTAAGTGATCAGATTTACGCCACGGGGCAACTCTGTAGATATAAGCATCTAAGGCCCTGACAGGACAGAGAAAATTTAGTTTCTCCTGGTCTGCATCTTGGAATGGAGGACAAAAAGCCTGCAGCATAATAGGGCCTGCCACATTAGTGGGAACCTTAGGAATATAGCCTTCCCGAGGAAACAAGAAGGCTTTAACCATGCCCGGAGCGAAGTCCAAGAAAGAAGGAGAGACCGATAGAGCTTGAAGGTCTCCAGTTCTCTTAAGAGACGAAATGGCAAGAAGAAACAGAGTCTTGAGAGTGAGGAATTTCTCAGGAACCTCTTCGATGGGCTTTAACGGAGCCATGGACAGGCTTTCCAAAACTATGGCCAAGTCCCAAGTTGGAACTCTCTGAGCCTCAAAGTACCACAGAGGAAGCGAGTTACCCCTTGGTGTCTTCCAACTGAGGCACCATCTAAGTAGGGAGACCTGAATCTATAAGCTGGCCCCCCTCAGTGGCCATGCCCACAGTTTCCACAACTCTGGGTGGGGGTGAAGGAGTGAGCCCCCCGCCCTTTGAGAGCAGGTCCCTCCTGACCGGAATCTCGAAGGGAGAGCCGTCAAGAAGAGACATCAGGTCCGAGAACCACACTCGGCTGGCCAGAATAGGGCTATTAACAGTATCTGGACCCCATCCCCACGTACCTTCTCCAAAACTCCCGGGAGTAGAGCATTCAGGGGGAAGGCGTACAGATGCTGCCTCGGCCACGTCACGCCCCCCAGAGGGGCTGGATACGTGAGGGAGTAAAATAATGGACAGTGTGTTGTCTCTCGAGACACAAACAGATCAACATCCGCTTTCCAGAAGCGCTCCCACAGGAGCTCCACCACCTCAGGGTGATGTATTCACTCCCCGGGCCTCAGCCCCTGCCCCGACAGGATGTCTGCTCCCTGATTCAGACACCTCGGGATGTATACTGCCCTGACTGACAGTAATTTCCCTTGGCTCACAGGAGGATCTGGTGTGCCAACTTGCATAAGGGGAGCGAACGCAGACCCCCCTGATGATTTACATACAAGACCACTGCTGTATTGTCTGTGCAGACCAGCACATTGTGGCCCCTGAGGTCTGGGAGGAAGTGTTTGAGTGCCAGGAACACAGCCATCATCTCCAACTAGTTTATGTGCCAGAAAAGATAATTGCCTCTCCACAGACCCTGAGCCGAGCGACCATTTATGATCACCCCCCCAGCCGGTGAGGGACGCATCCGTCATAAGCGTTATGTGATGACAAGGAGCTCCCAACACTGGCCTTTGGGAAAGAAACCAAGTTTTTTCAACATGACACAAGCACAAAAGGTATCACCGTGTGATCTTGATCATGCAAAACTGATTTCTCCTTGGGGAGAACCAACAGTCACTGAGTGACTGGCCTAGCTTCAGCTTGTTTATGGCTGTGAGAATCGCTTCTATAAATTACGCCCAGAAAAGAGGTTCTCTGAGCTGGAGATAGCACACTTTCCTTTGCGTTTAGCCGTAACCCCAACAACATCTCAATTCTGAACCACCAACTCTTTTGACTGTGCCAAAATCAACCAGTCATCTATGTAGTTCAACACGCGGATGCCCTGGAGTCGCAACGGAGCCATAGCTGGATCCACGCATTTTGTGTAGGTGCAAGGTGATAAAGCTAGGCCGAAGGAAAGAACCCAGTATTGGTACGCTTCACCCCCGAAAGCGAACCTCAGGAATTCCTGTGTTGAGGAAGGATAGAGATATGAAAGTATGTGTCCTTGAGATCTATTGTGACAAACCAGTCCTCTGACTTGATTTGCGACATGATTTGTTTTAGAGTGAACATACTGAACTTTAGCTTCTTGACAGTATGATTTAGTTGGTGCAGATCTAGAATAGGACGCAACCCTCCATCTTTCTTTTGAACTATGAGGTACCGGCTGTAAAACCCTGACACCCTGCTGGGAGAAGGAACCCATTCTATAGCTTCTTTTCGCAAGAGAGTCTGTACTTCCTGTTCCATAACCAGAGCCTGCTCGGGGCTCACCTTGATGAACAAAACCCTGTTGAACCTGGGCGGTCGCAACCCAAACTGAATTCTGTACCCAAATTCTATTGTGTGCAGGACCCATTGAGATACATTTGACATAAGTTTCCACGCTGCCAGAAAGTCTACTAAGGGTATCAGTCTGTCGAGACTGACCTCTGGTGTCTGGTGTGTGACCAGCTCGGTGCCCTGAAACGGCAAACAAGTAAGGAACAACCGAACTTGCCGCTTTTGACCCCTCCTCGGAGGGAGCGAACATCCCATCGCCACTACTTTTCCTGGTGGACACTGAGATATGTGTTCGCTGGGAACCACTGCGCCCTGAATAACACACAAGGCGGCAGGGTTGGCAGAATGGCCCCTTGAGGGCACCGGGTGGAGACGGGCATGTATAATGAGGTGGAAACCGGCTCAGCCTGGAGGGGACTGCCCTCAGAGGCCGACGCCACTGGTGTCAAAACTTGTTTCCCTAAGCCTTCCTCTGGATAATGATGGTCCTCAGATCCGTCTTACCCTTGAAAGGTTTCGGTTGTGAACGCTACCCCACCCCCAGTCTCTCTGTGGGGGAGCAAGGGATGCATCGCTCGCTTTCTGTTGCGCCCTGTGTGAGGAGCTCATACTCGGCTGGGGCTGCTCCCGCCCAGCAGCCCCTGGGACCTGTGAGCGGTGGGGAAAGAACTTTTGGAATGCCACTGTCTGTTTCTTGGCTTCCTGAAACCTCTCGACAACTGTGTTAACAGAGTCGCTGAAGGGGCCAGGCGGTGTGAGAGGGGCATCCAAAAGAAAAGATCTATCATGGTCTTTCATAACCATGCCTTTTCAGCCCTAATGTATTGCTGTAATTAGATAATTGTGGTGGAGTCACAACCTCCACCAGCTCCTCATAAGCTTGTGTGAGGTGGCGAGTCCTCAACATCACAAGCATCGATACTAACAACGCCTGATTCCTCAGAACTAGAATGTTGCAGTACCGGTGCTTCACCAGGTGGAAGAAACCGCAGAACGTGCTTCCGCCTCCTGAAATGAAGCGCTGAGTCCTGCAGGTAAAGGCAGAGATAGGGCGGCGCCTGTCTCTAACCCCTCTGCAAGATCCATTTGTGAATCCCACAATGTGAGCTTTCGCTGTGCCTCAGCAGCAGTGGGACCTGAGCCGGCGGGAAATGCAAGTCGAAGAGCCTTCCTCAAAAAGCGCCCGGTGGGAGCGTAGCGTCTTAAGAGACAGCTATTCACAATGCTTGCAGCCAGCCCCCTCGAGGGCTGCCTGGGCATGCTCCTCTCCCAAACAAACAACACAAAGCTTGTGTGTATCCCCACCTGTAATGTAACGAGGGCAGGGAGTAACACACTGTCTAAACTGTTGCTTGCTTGCCTTAATCTTGGTTTTAAATATATACATTATATATATATATATATATATATATATGTGATATATGCTATATGAGAGACAGACAACACCAAATAAGACACAATTTCACACTGAAGACACAGAAGCTGACACTGTTTGATTCAGGTGTGCTTTATAGTTTCCTGGTCATTACGCCACCCACCTATGACGTTCCATCACGCCATTGGACTTATTTCACATGTGTTCATGACGCAATCATGCAGAGGTGTTCCCAAAGCGCTTGACGCAGCGTGAGTTCTCTTGAAAGGGAACACTTAGCTGCACACATTATCGTCAGCAAATACTTACAAACAGACTTTGAACATGGAAGAGGCCCAACACAATCAATTGGAACTGGAAACAGTGGTGCAGGTGGAATAGTTTGATTTGGCTTCCCTACCATTTGACAAACATGACAAGTTTGACAATACGGGAAACATCTCTCTTCAGACCAGGCCAATAAAAATTTCACAAAATTCAATTATATGTATTTGCAACACCCAAATGACCTTCCGAACCACCATGAGCCACATTTAAAATCATGTCTCGATAGACTAATGGAACCACGATTTGATCAACTGTATTCCAGACTTAGAGGGTGCCCACTTTCTCATCAAGATAGCATCTTTGAGAGAGTATACCTTCGAGAATCCACATTCGTCTGCTCTGTACGAATTGATTCAAATAATGGAGCAAGAGTTGGATCTGAGCTTTGAGCAGCAATTAGTTTACCAGGAGACAAAGACGGATCACAGAGATGTTAAAAAACTTTTTCAGCACTCAATGGATGTTGATCTTCTTCCTCCTGTGGAGCAGCAGAAGACATATTGGTCAAGTCAGGATTTACAAACAATGTGTCACATAAATCAACCTCATCTGAGATAACAGTATCATCAGATTTAGTCATAGAGTGTGTAACCGCACATGCAGAAAAAACATCAGGATACTTCAAAGCACACTCATCAGCAGCAGCAATGAGTGGCACATTAGAACAACTCCACACACTGCTCCCAGCTAAATAATTTCCTAGAATGAAGGTTACATCAGGAATTGGAAGAGATGAATGAACAGCCACTGTCACGTCCCCTTCCACCAATTCAGATTTCAGATGAACGCTGTTTAACCGAACTTCCACAATTTCCATTTCAAAACCTTGGACTAGAGCAAACATACCAGTGGTGGTCTTCGTGGACAATGGCAATACCCCTTCTAAAATAAATGATAGAGCAGCTCCAGTATCTCAGAGGATGCGAACTGGCATAGGCTCATCTAGACCAGGAATGGACACAGTTGCACTATGCAGGAAAGGGCCATAGTCTTATTGGGATGAATCAAAGAGTCAGATGTAGTAGGCCTATCAGATTTTGAATAAAAATCACATGATATCAACCCAACAGGCTTTGGATTAGACTTCTTTTAAAGAACAAGACCATTTGCAATCAAATGACCAGGAACTTTACAATAAAAGCAAACACTGTCATCAGAAGAAAGTTTTATTGTCTGATGACTTTCGAGAGAATAAAACTGATGGAACAACAGGAGCTTTATCCCACGATTTCACTTTAAATGTCACTTTATGTATTAAAACAAAGTCATAAGCTAAAGTAGCAGCTTTGTGGAGTGTCAGCTTTGTTAATTTATATACATCAGGGATGGGCAACTGGTGGCCCGCCATGTCTTTTAAACATGCTGAACCACTCGGGTGATCAATTTTTAAAAACTATTGCGTTACTAAGGCAACGACTGACTATTATCAGCCCACAGTGGAAAACAAAACCATATCTGTACTGGCCGGCTCGGAACGGAATGGAACGGTAAAGCAAAGACAACGTTTAACCCCACAGCAGAAAAGCGGCTAACTAGAAGTATGAAAGATACACATACACATGTGACAGAGTTGCACTCGTCTTAGATTTCAAAGTTAAAATGCACAGTCGACAAAACCTTTTTGCCAAATGAATGACAGGAATGTATATGCACTTAATTATGTTATCTTATACATTTTTAAAAATAGTATTTTCATGGTAATATTTGGATGTGTATTATGGTAAAGCCATATGGAACAACTATTTTAAAATAAGCACTTTTTAACGAGGTTGAGTTGAAAATTTTCTCTAGGCTTGTAATCAAAAATATAGGTTAAGGTTGTTTCAAACATGTATACATTTCTTTGTTCTGTCGAACACAAAGGAAGATATTTTGAAGAATGTGTTAAACTGAACAGTTCTGGGGCACCATTGACTTCCATAGTATTTTTTTTTTCTACTATGGAAGTCAATGGAGCCACAAAGCAACCTGGTTACAAACATTCCTCAAAATATCTTCCTTTGAGTTCAACAGAACAAAGAAATTTATACAGGTTTGGAACAACTTGAGGGTGATTAAATGATGACAATTTTCATTTTTCAACTATCCCTTTAATATTGCTTGGCAACTGAAAACAAAGTTTCCCCATTTGTATTACAGTTCATAAAATCTTTAAAAACAAATGACATTAATTACAGGTCCTTCTCAAAAAATTATCATATTGTGATAAAGTTCATTATTTTCCATAGTGTAATGATAAAAATTAAACTTTCATATATTTTAGATTCATTGCACACCAACTGAAATATTTCAGGTCTTTTATTGTTTTAATACTGATGATTTTGGCATACAGCTCATGAAAACCCAAAATTCCTATCTCAAAAAATTAGCATATCATGAAAAGGTTCTCTAAACGAGCTATTAACCTAATCATCTGAATCAACTAATTAACTCTAAACACCTGCAAAAGATTCCTGAGGCTTTTAAAAACTCCCAGCCTGGTTCATTACTCAAAACCGCAATCATGGGTAAGACTGCCGACCTGACTGCTGTCCAGAAGGCCATCATTGACACCCTCAAGCGAGAGGGTAAGACACAGAAAGAAATTTCTGAACGAATAGGCTGTTCCCAGAGTGCTGTATCAAGGCACCTCAGTGGGAAGTCTGTGGGAAGGAAAAAGTGTGGCAAAAAACGCTGCACAACGAGAAGAGGTGACCGGACCCTGAGGAAGATTGTGGAGAAGGACCGATTCCAGACCTTGGGGGACCTGCGGAAGCAGTGGACTGAGTCTGGAGTAGAAACATCCAGAGCCACCGTGCACAGGCGTGTGCAGGAAATGGGCTACAGGTGCCGCATTCCCCAGGTCAAGCCACTTTTGAACCAGAAACAGCGGCAGAAGCGCCTGACCTGGGCTACAGAGAAGCAGCACTGGACTGTTGCTCAGTGGTCCAAAGTCATTCGGAAATCAAGGTGCCAGAGTCTGGAGGAAGACTGGGGAGAAGGAAATGCCAAAATGCCTGAAGTCCAGTGTCAAGTTCCCACAGTCAGTGATGGTCTGGGGTGCCATGTCAGCTGCTGGTGTTGGTCCACTGTGTTTTATCAAGGGCAGGGTCAATGCAGCTAGCTATCAGGAGATTTTGGAGCACTTCATGCTTCCATCTGCTGAAAAGCTTTATGGAGATGAAGATTTCGTTTTTCAGCACGACCTGGCACCTGCTCACAGTGCCAAAACCACTGGTAAATGGTTTACTGACCATGGTATTACTGTGCTCAATTGGCCTGCCAACTCTCCTGACCTGAACCCCATAGAGAATCTGTGGGATATTGTGAAGAGAAAGTTGAGAGACGCAAGACCCAACACTCTGGATGAGCTTAAGGCCGCTATCGAAGCATCCTGGGCCTCCATAACACCTCAGCAGTGCCACAGGCTGATTGCCTCCATGCCACGCCGCATTGAAGCAGTCATTTCTGCAAAAGGATTCCCGACCAAGTATTGAGTGCATAACTGAACATAATTATTTGAAGGTTGACTTTTTTTGTATTAAAAACACTTTTCTTTTATTGGTCGGATGAAATATGCTAATTTTTTGAGATAGGAATTTTGGGTTTTCATGAGCTGTATGCCAAAATCATCAGTATTAAAACAATAAAAGACCTGAAATATTTCAGTTGGTGTGCAATGAATCTAAAATATATGAAAGTTTAATTTTTATCATTACATTATGGAAAATAATGAACTTTATCACAATATGCTAATTTTTTGAGAAGGACCCGTATACATTAATTTCCCTTAATAAAAAGTAAATTGAGTAAGATGGTGTTAAAGGTGCGAGTGTGGATTGTAACAAAAGTTACAGACGTAACACGAGCCATTTTCTCACCTGAATACTTGACAGTGTATCTGACTGAGGTCTGGAGTTGATTTCTGAGAGTAAGCTGACATCTCCACTCTCTGTTGTCATCTTCATTCAGGAGTGTTGTAGTCAGAGTGATGATACAGTGATCTGATGAGAATAATATCTGATATCTGGAGTCTGTCTTCAGAGCAACACCAGTCTGATTCACCCACAACAGCTGAAGTCCCTCAGAATGAACCCAAACATCACAGGAGAATCCAGAATATGAATACAACTGACAGGAGAGAGTCACAGAGCGACCTGGACTGATCTCAGTCTGTGAGGATGAAGATGATGATGATGATGATGATGATGATGGAAACACTGAAACTGAACACGAAACACAGATGCTTCAATAATCATGTAAGATTAAAGACAAATACAGTGGTGTGAAAAAGTGCAGATTTTTTTATTTTTTTGCATTTTTGTCACACTTTTATGGAGCCCGGCACGTCACCTATAGGAGAAAAAAAAAAACAATCCGTGCTGATGGTTTTACAATCCGTTCCCTCAGTTTATAAACAGTACTCACGAATTCTTAAACTGTTCCCTCAGTTTAACAAATCGTGCCCACGGATTAATAAACCGTACCCACAAATTTCAAATCTGTGCACTCAGATTTTGCAAACCGTACAATCCGTGCGCACGCTTTCACAATCCGTTCCCACGGGTTTGTAAAAACTGTACTCACAGATTCATTTTAGAAGAACAACAGCAAACTCCCCCAGGTGAAAAAATATTATGGTAAATACTATAGTGTTTTTGAACCATATTATTTATTGTATTTATTTTTTAAATGGCACGGATTGTTTTTTTTTCCCTCCTATAGGTGACATACCGGGCTACGTACACTTTAATGTTTCAGATCATCAAACAAATTTAAATATTAATCAAAGATAACACAAGTAAACACAACATGCAGTTTTTAAATGAAGGTTTTTATTATGAAGGGAAAACAAAATCCAAACCCACATGGTCCTGTGTGAAAAAGTGCTTGACGCCGCTGTTAAAACATACCTTAACTGTGGTTTATCACAGCCGAGTTCGGTTTCTTTAGCCACACCCAGGCCTGATTACTGCCACACCTGTTCACAATCAAGAAATCACTTAAATAGGACCTGCCTGACAAAGTGAAGTAGACCAAAAGATCCACAAAAGCTACACGTCATGTTGAGATCCAAAGCAATTCAGGAACACATGAGAAAGAAAGTATTTGAGATCTATTAGTCTGGAAAAGGTTATAAAGCCATTTCTAAAGCTTTGGGACTCCAGCAAACCACAGTGAGAGCCATTATCAACAAATGGCGAAAACATGGAACTGTTGTAAACCTTCCCAGGAGTGGCCGGCCGACCAAAATTACCCCAAGAGCGCAGCGACGACTCATTCAAGAAGTCACAAAAGACCCCACAACAACATCCAAAGACCTGCAGGCCTCACTTGCCTCAGTTAAGGTCAGTGTTCATGACTCAGAAAAAGAACATCATACCAACAGTAAAATATGGTGGTGGTAGTGTGATGGTCTGGGGCTGTTTTGTTGCTTCAGGACCTGGAAGACTTGCTGTGATAAATGGAACCATGAATTCTGCTGTCTACCAAAAAATCCTGAAGGACAATATCCGGCCATCTGTTCGTGACCTCAAGCTAAAGCGAACTTGGGTTCTGCAGCAGGACAATGATCCAAAACACACCAGCAAGTCCACCTCTGAATGGCTGAAGAAAAACAAAAATGAAGACTTTGGAGTGGCCTAGTCAAAGTCCTGACCTCAATCCTATTGCTGTGGCATGACCTTAAAAAGGCGGTTCATGCTCGAAAACCCTCCAATGTGGCTGAATTACAACAATTCTGCAAAGACAGTGCTGTAACAGACTCATTGCAAGTTATCGCAAATGCTTAATTGCAGTTGTTGCTGCTAAGGGTGGCCCAACCAGTTATTAGGTTTAGGGGCAAGCACTTTTTCACACAGGCCCATGTGGGTTTGGATTTTGTTTTCCCTTCATAATAAAAACCTTCATTTAAAAACTGCATGTTGTGTTTACTTGTGTTATCTTTGATTAATATTTCAATTTGTTTGATGATCTGAAACATTAATGTGTGACAAACATGCAAAAAAATAAAACATCAGGAAGGGTGTGATGGACCTCTAGGCCCATTTTGCTTGTGGAGCGGGACTTATGAGGTATCCATCATGTGAAACACTTGCCCTTCTGTTACCCTCTGGTTTTCGTTA
This sequence comes from Anabarilius grahami, assembly GCA_003731715.1. Taxonomy (NCBI): domain Eukaryota; kingdom Metazoa; phylum Chordata; class Actinopteri; order Cypriniformes; family Xenocyprididae; genus Anabarilius; species Anabarilius grahami. The sequence continues at coordinate 44,003 of RJVU01059542.1, read as the reverse complement.
GTTTTGGGTTGCTTTGTTGTGATTATTCGTTTTTATGTATTAGTTTAGTTTGGGGCTTTAGGTTTGCAGGCATGTTTGGTATGTTGGAAGATCTATTATTTTTCGTTACTTACTTAGTAATTTACTTTTCCTTAGCAGTGCTTTCAATGTTAATTATTGTGATTTGTAAATTCCATTTTTGTTAATAAACATTTTTTGATTTACTTTCGTTCTCATTGCCTCCCTCATTTGTCGCGGCACTGAGCCGATTGTGACAAGGGGGCAAGCACTTTTTAACACCACTGTAATTGATTTTTACGTAAATACATGCATAATTTTTCATAATTGTAAACTTACCATGAAGAACATGCAGAGAAACACTCGCATCAGTTCCTTGTTGTTTGTCATTCACATATTGTCGGCAGAAGTAAGATCCAGAATCTTCTTCAGTGACGTTCTTGATGTTCAGAGAGCAGTCAGACCCCAGACTCAGTCTCTCATGTCTCTCTGTGTCTTTCTTCTTTATTCCTCCAACAATCAGTTTAACTGCTGCTGAACCTCTGAATCTGTTATAGTAGGTCCATGTAGTTGATTTGCAGTCAGAAAGAGCATTATTACAGGGCAGACGGACATTTTCACCAGAACTGATGAACACATTCTCATCATCCACTCCACTGGTACCTGAAACACAGTATATTTGAGTGATCATTATGATATATTAATAAATGTAGATATAAAACATACCAACATTAAAAGCAGAAGATGCAGATCATTCAGTATTTTTTCCTTCACTGAACACAAACATCACACTTTCCAGAACAAACTATTTTTCTTTATCAGAGAGCTGTTTGAATCATTCTTAAAAATGAAAATAATTGTTCATCATCAGATGGCAGTATCAGGAATAATACAGTATGATCTGTATGAAACACGACACAACAAGAATAAACTGAGCGTGTTCAAATCAACTCTTTCCATACTAATTCCACTAAATGTCTTTAGAGAAAATCCAGATTTCTTTACCTGTGAGAAGTGAAGAGAGAATGATCAGTCCCAGCAGACACAGATCACACTGATCAGCCATTTTCTGTTTCTGTCAGTCTTTCTCTTCATTATATAGTTACAGCTCCTCCTTTAATCATCATCAGCTCCTCCTGTGGTTGAGAACTTCCTCTGATCTGAACTGAGTGTTTAGTCCTGACACTAAGATACAGCTCTGCATTTCACTGACAGTCACTAAAGTCAAGACAAGAAGTGATCAAAAAGATTTCTGTTGTGAAACTGTGTTTAATGTGAAAAGCTCTGGAACAGAAAGTGAGCTGAACTGGACAGTGTCATCCAGAAACCAACCAACTCCATGAGAAAGGATTGTGTTTGGCACTGAACAAAGTGCTCTGAATGAACAGTTCCACACAAATCCATATAAACACATTTTTCCTCTCATTGTAGCTGCTGAAAACACAACTTCATCATAATGAAATAAAGTCATGTCTAAATGACCAGATTCAGTGATCTGAGAGTCATTTTTGTCATTTACACAAAGGGTTTGTTATTTAGGCGAAGTATCTAGGTAAACAAATTAGCTGACTAACCACCAATAAGAGAGTAGTAAATGCTATTTTAGTGCAATGCAGAAACATTTATACATTCCCAATTTCAAAAATACAAACATGCTGCTTGAAATTTTGGAGACACTTTATGATACGAGGCTCTATGGCATGAATGAAAGAACATCATCTACAGCTCAACCTGGCTAAGACGGAGCTTCTCGTCTTCCCTGCCAATCCGACTCTAAATCACGATTTCAGCATCCAGCTAGGCACATCCTCAATTACCCCATCAAATTCGGCCAGAAATCTTGGAGTAATCTTTGATGACCAACTGACCTTCAAAGACCACATTGCAAAGACAGCTCGGTCATGCAGATTTGCACTTTACAACATCAGGAAAATCAGGCCCTTTCTAACAGAACATGCAACACAACTTCTGGTCGAGGCTCTGGTCATTTCTAGGCTTGATTACTGCAATGCTCTTCTGGCTGGACTGCCATCATGCACAATCAAACCTCTACAAATGATTCAGAACGCTACAGCACGTCTCTTGTCTTTAATAAGCCCAAAAGAGCCCACGTCACGCCTCTCTTCATCTCTCTGCACTTTCTACCACTTGCTGATCACATCAAATTCAAGGCGTTGACACTCGCTTACAGATCTACCACAGGCTCAGCACTCTCCTACTTCCACTCACTCTTACGAGTCTACACTCCTACCAGAAGCCTGCGGTCTTCAAAGGAGCGAAGGCTAGTGGTACCATCACAGAGAGGCACGAAATCACTCTCCAGAACATTCTCATTCACTGTCCCTGGCTGGTGGAATGATCTTCCTGCCTTCATCCGGAATGCTGAATGAAGTGACATAAGTGAAGTGAAGTGACATGTGACATGTGGCCAAGTATGGTGACCCATACTCGGAATTTGTGCTCTGCATTTAACCCATCCAAGTGCACACACACAGCAGTGAACACACACACCGTGAACACACACCCGGAGCAGTGGGCAGCCATTGCTGCGGCGCCCGGGGAGCAGTTGGGGGTACGGTGCCTTGCTCAAGGGTCTCACCTCAGTCGTGGTATTGAGGGTGGGGAGAGCGCTGGACATTCACTCCCCTCACCGACAATCCCTGCCGGACCTGAGACTCGAACCCATGACCTTTGGGTTACAAGTCCGACTCTCTATCCATTAGGCCACGACTGTCCCTGGCAATATTCAAAAGACAGCTGAAAACTCATCTCTTTCGTGAGCACTTAACCTCCTCTTCAAAAAACAGCAGTCATTGCTCCCAATGCAGGCCTCACTGAGCCATCAGATTTCATCAAAAATATCTTAATTTGTGTTCTGAAGATGAATGAAGGTCTTACGGGTGTGGAACAGCATGAGGGAGAGTAATTAATGACAGAATTTACATTTTTGGGTGAACTAACCCTTTAATTACCACAACAGGTCAAAACATATATACTTCAACTTCCAGTTCTTTGCTTTAATTAATCATTAGCTAACGATTTGTAAAGGTATAATGGTAACACTTTATTTTAGGGTCTTTAAACTAGCTGCTTATTAGAATGCATATCATATTACTAGAATATTGGCTGTTTATTAGTACTTATTAAGCACATATTAATGCCTTATTCTGCTTGACCTTATTCTACATTCTTAATCCAACCCAACAACTAAACTTACCTTACTAACTGCCTTACTAACTATTAATAAGCAGTAAATTAGGAGTTTATTGAGGGAAAAGTCATAGTTAATAGTGAATATGTGTATTGTTCCATATATTAAAGTGTTACCGGTATAGTTATGTTATGACTTTACTGTTTAGGCACATGACTGTTAATTAACTGATTCAAAATTAAATAAAAAAAAAACATAACCAATAACATATTACTAATGTTTCCATCTGTGTGTTTCTCTCTTCACTGCCTTCACATGTTCACAGGTTTTAGCACGCATACGTTGTTTTTGTGCATGTGCACCATGAGGCTTTTACTAGTCAAAGGCTACTAATTTTGTGCTTGTGAAACCACAAATTCACATCCTTCAGAAGTGAAGCAGTTTAAATGAGCAGATGCATCAAGATCACACTTCATATACAGCTAGATTCCTCAGAGTAAGTTAAATAAACTGATGTGTTCACACACAAACAAAATTACTATTTCATAAAGGTAAACACTCTTATGGTTAAGCAGCATAATTTCCTAAATTAAATATTAAATAGTAGCACATTAAAGGATGTTCTGAACATATGCATATAGATCATTTCTTTTGTCTGCTTATGAATCTCATAAGACAAATGTCCTGTTGTAAAGGCTACTTTAAAAGAGGAATTTTAATCTGACATCACACGTCACCTTCCGGCTGAGCAGTCTTCTGTTGAGCCAATCGCTGAAAGGACATGTATGCAATCTGACCTTTTGTGTCTTAAAGACTGTTCCACCGGTGCATGTGCACAAATTGTTTATGGTTAATATAAAATTGCTATCCAATTTATACGCTATCCAATAAATATCTGTACCCTTCATGTGTCTTATAAGATGATACTCCTGTAGGAAGATACACCATCTCATAAAATCACTGATTGGGTTCTGTAAAGAATGAAGAAATGTTAGAGGGCTATGATCTGTATAAACCACCAATGGTCCTCCACCTGAACACCGATAAACCTCCAAAAGTTTAAGTGCCCAAATTAGACCTAGGGCTTTTTTTTTTAATAGGCTTGTGTAACTAGTTTAACAGGGTCTAGCCCCTCATCACCAGAACAGGCACCGCAGGAACAAGATATTTCCACTCCTGTGCTAGCCAAAAGTATATGCTTCATTTGGGATCCTTCTGAATTCTCAAAAGTTAAAACACAATTAGCATATTCAGCACATACAAAGTTTCAAATGATTCACATGACAAACCTGAGTGTTCATCCTACTATCAGGAGTTTCAAGCTGAATATTGAACTTTTGCTTTAAGCATTGGAAATTCATTTTTCCAATGGCCTTTAGCCTGGCAATAATTGCATAAATCTAATTCAGATACTTTTTAATACAATATGGGGACCTCGACTTTGAAAATGAACTGTGCAATTTAACAGACATTTCTGAGCTGCCTGTGTTAAAACTTGTGTGGGAAAAAGATTGATCTGTCTGATACGCAATCTGTTTCCTCTCTTGATACTGCCAGTGTGTCAGCGTCTTCCTCCCAGAGCCTTGGTCCATGGGTGGAAAATGAGCCTAAAATACAAACTTGGCAATTACAGGTCAAAACTGCGATCAGCTGGTTGCCATAAAGTGAAGTGAAGTGAAAGTGAAGTGAAGTGAAAGTGAGTGAAAAAGTGAAAGTGAAGTGACATGTGGCCAAGTATGGTGACCCATACTCGGAATTTGTGCTCTGCATTTAACCCATCCAAGTGCACACACACAGCAGTGAACACACACACCGTGAACACACACCCGGAGCAGTGGGCAGCCATTGCTGCGGCGCCCGGGGAGCAGTTGGGGGTACGGTGCCTTGCTCAAGGGTCTCACCTCAGTCGTGGTATTGAGGGTGGGGAGAGCGCTGGACATTCACTCCCCTCACCGACAATCCCTGCCGGACCTGAGACTCGAACCCATGACCTTTTGGGTTACAAGTCCGACTCTCTATCCATTAGGCCACGACTGCCCCAAAGTTGGTATCAACAGGAAAAAAAGGAGGGGGAGATGGTGAAGACAGGAAAAACTCTCTAAAAAGGGTCAAACGAGGAGAGGTTAATTACTTACCGGATCATCCTGCAGGCCAGTCTGATGATACTCTGGAGGAGGAAAGACTCATATTGGTAGAGGAACTAAAGAAGAGGACTAAAAATGAAACCCTTATCAGACAGAAAATGAAAAGAGATTGAGGAAGTGGTGCATATGGTGTCTGACGTGCTGGAACTATGGCCTGACCCGTTTCTTCCGAATGAGGTAAAAGTAATAGTCTTAAAGGTGCCATAGAATGGAAATTTGAATTTACGTTGGCATAGTTGAATAACAAGAGTTCTGTACATGGAAATGACATACAGTGAGTCTCAAACACCATTGTTCCCTCTTTCTTAAGTCAGTCTCATTCTTGCAAAAGACCACCGAAGAACAGGTGAATCTCAACATAACACGACTGTGACGCAACAGTCGGGATCATTAATATGTACGCCTCCAATATTTGCATTTGCCAGCCCATGTTCAAGGCATTACACAAGGGCAGGACATCTGGATCTGTGCACAGCTGAATCATCAGACTAGGTAAGCAAGCAAGAACAATAGCGAAAAATGGCAGATGGAGCAATAATAACTGACATGATCCATGATAACATGATATTTTAGTGATATTTGTAAATTGTCTTTCTAAATGTTTCATTAGTATGTTGCTAATGTACTATTAAATGTGGTTAAAGTTACCATCGTTCCTTACTGTATTGACGGAGACCAGAGCCATCGTTATTTTCATTATTAACTCCCTCCGGTCGGCAGTCATGCCGGCGATACCACCGTGGTTTTTTTCTTACCAGTGTGAAAGAAACTCAAAATACTCCATCAATGTTGCACATATAATTAAGAGTTATACACCATTTTAATCTGTGGAATATCTTCTTTTATTTGTGTACACACATGATGCGTGATCTCTCGTCTCCCTCTGAACGAAGTCCAATCTGATAGTTCGCAGAAAATGAACTGTAACTTAGTGAATACTAATCACAAAAAAAAAGTCCAATCTGATAGTTCGCAGAAAATGAACTGTAACTTAGTGAATACTAATCACAAAAAAAATAGACTGATGTCTAAAGAAATTTTGAAATGTCAGGTTTTAAATCGTGTAAGCCAAATCGAAAACAAACATTCTGTGTTTATCTAATCTGTATGAAAAGGGACACATGTCAGATCGCAAATTCAGTCAATACATGCATGCATCGTCTCAATCGTGTATTTATTGTCTTGAAAAGTGTTAATCTGGATGTTATAGCGATCTCTGGCCTCTGTTAGTTCCTGGAATGTCACATGATGTCTGTTCTTCTTTAGATTAATTTGTGGACTAAATGTGCACAGAGCGCCCTCTGGCTGCAAGTATGAATTGAAAACACAGCATCCAGCGCTCACAGTGATGACAAAAAACATTGAATAAATATTACTCCTCTGTATAGAAAATTGATATAAACATATTAGAATCCATCAATATTTCTCCAAATGTGCATGCTTTTAAGCTAAAAGCCTATATGAAATGCCATAGAGGTAACATAATTGTTCAGACACTTTGCATCACAGAAATACATTATATTTTAAAGAATATAATAGAATACCATTATTTTAAATTGTAATACTATTTCACAGTATTGCTGTTTTTTTCTGTATGTTTGATGTACACCATGATGAGCTTGAGACATGATCACAGAGGGTTTTTTCACAGCCTACCTGACTGAAAGGCCTCATTATTTATGCAGGTCATTACAACTCATTATGTGATTCTTTTGTCTTCTCATGTGTAAATCACCCATTATTCATGATGATTCACGCCTCCACACATACTGTTTCTTGACAAAAAATGTCTTACAAAAACTAAATCAATATATTGTTATATATGAATGAGTAAGCAGGATACTTTTTACATAATATTGAAGCAAAAACTCTAGTCTACAACCTCCAATACCCAGAAGTCTTGTGAACACAGATTTAATATTTTTTTTGGCTTTATTTCAGTGACTTAAGTTTTTTGTTTTTTCAATAACCACGCAAAAAAGTTATTCCTTCAAAAATACAAACATGTACATACATGTTCCTCACATATTATGGTAGCCTAGTTTATGCTGAATACAGTGTAATGACACTTTTTCCATTAATATGTTTATGAACAACTGAAACAAGCACAAATGTCAGGGCATGTCAAAACTTCTCCAGGGCCCCGAAAATCCTCAGATCCCATAGGGTTAAACACTTGAAGATGCGTTTATGAATTATACAGACTGCATTCTTTATAAATCTCTCCAACAGTGTTGAGCCGAACACTATCAAAATTATTCAGAATCGAATGTTTGCAAACATCCACAAAATACATGCCATACTTACGTGATCTGATATGCTGCATCACGAACAGTTTGTAATGATCCAATTTGAGAATTATATTTGCTGTGTGTAAATGCAATGTATTGTATGTGAACTTGTTGGGGGTGGGAAGCACGAGCATTTAAATGTGTACACCGCCGAATCAGAGCATTGTTCTTTACCTCAGAATTACAGGTTGTAATTTACAGCCCTCTGTTGAATACCAGAATAAAATTTGGATGATGTTATTCCAATTTAAGGTTAATCTCTTGTTGCGCAGGCAAACAAGGAGATCTTTAAAATTAAAGCAAGGGATATGATTTCTCATCTACGCTGCCACTATCATGTCCCTGATAAAATGTGGTTGTCTAATTCACCAGCCCCACCGGATTTCGGTCTCAGGTCTTAAATCTGGGTATGCCGACTCATTCTATAAATGTGTCTCTAGGATGCAGATATCTTTCCCTCAACACTTCTAAAAGGCAAATAAGAATGGACTTACCACACAGCTGAAGAAGGAGAATATGATCAAGCCTCTTACTTGTTGCAAATCCCAATTTTCCACTGAAAAGACACTCGGCAACAGGATACGGAAGATCACGTCGGGGTCACCACTTTGTAAGGAACCCCGCATCGGCCCAAAAACGGAATCCGACAGCCTGGGCGAAGGTTAACGCGTGTATGCCTTTTCAGCGCCTCTGTTGAGTTCACTTCATTTCACTCGTTTAATCTGACTCCAATTTCAAATGATTATTACTCTTAGTGTGTTTCTGTGTTTCCAATTAGAAATTAATCATTTGTTATATATTAATTTAGATATTTGATTATTCTGGGTATCTCTTATTTTCAATTATTCTTTCATAACATCAAAGTCACTTCAGCCGATTTGAGTGCTTTTCACGATCACAAACTCGCCAGTTCTGGTCTTAGTCAGAGGGTGCAGAGTTTACTAATGCATTTGAGTCGAACCGCCACATGCTTGTTCATACAAAAACACAGTTTTCTTAGTCACAATACTCCAACTTGCTAAGCCAGTTGATAGACAAAAATCAAAAAGTCCCATGATGTGCTACATGCTCCTTTCATTGAGCCTTTAGTTTTAATCTATCCTGACGCAGATTTGTGGAAATATGAACTCCAATAATCTACCGGTCATAATGATTTCAGAAGAATCCAGAGTAAATCAAATATAACATTTTATTTGTCAAATAAAAATGTCTCGTGTCAATTTCATAGTTTGACAATTAGAAGCCAATTCAGAAATAATAAATGCATAACATCGATTACTCAAAGAAATGCATCTTCAGACATTCGCCCACCTCTGTATGGGGGTTCTGGCTACAGAAGATCCCCCATGACTGCTTTGCACTTTACCTTTTATACCAGGACCAGAACAAAAGGATTGTACATTTTTATTACACCAACACCTGTTTTGGGGGAGAGGAGTGGGTTTTCACAAAAGGCACCACCCAAAAAGAGGACAGAAATTCTCCTTAGTTTTCAATCTTCTTCATAATACCAGTGACTGCTGTGAAATTGAGACCATTTTACCAATCGCACTGAGACATTTAAAATGATACCAAACATGAAAGGGAAAAACAATATATACACAAGTTACATTATACATCTTGAAGAAGTTTCAGTGGGTGGGGGGGTGTGTTGTCCTTTACTATTTCTTTGAAATCTTCTCTCTAAATGAGTTTTATTGCTTTATTGCAGGATGCTTGATCTCTGTTTTTGTCTAGCAGGAAATTCAAGTCTTACAATAGTACAGTATGGTATCATGACAATGAAATGAGCTTTAATTTACAGCAGATCTGAAGAAATCAGCATAATAAATGAGGTGAAAACAGGAACTACTGACATGAAATAAAGAGTGTTTTCAGCAGTTTCTCTGTTAATATTGATGACTATCAACACTCATTCAACAAGACATTCAGATCATCTCTCTTTATTCTGAGTGTTTGCTGTTAGAAACTGATAATCTGAGTCAGGATATATGAGAAAAGACTATAAAACTGCTCTATTGAAAGACAATACTCACAACATGACATGAACAAAGCACCAACAATAGGAAACCCATCTTTATGAACCTTGTAGGGAACAACCCAATTAATTAATCAAAAGTGTAACTAAATTATACTTTTTAAGAACCGGATTAAGCGTAAATGATTCAGAATCAATATTTTGATTATTTTTCAATTATTCGTCCACCAATATTGTAAAACACAGGAAGTAGAATTAGCTTAAATAAAATAATTAATTTATAGGGAATTATAAAGAGTTGTTTAGTTTACGACCGAGCAACTGAGTCGTCCAGCGTTCATTTGCTCGAGACGTAATAAGCTCTGTATGAATATCCAACAATCATGAAAACACTGATTAGAGCACGGTAACTTTAAGATCGACAGTTTAAGACATTACATTTTAGAAGCACATAATACAAGACACTTTCTTTTAAAATCTACAAGAGACTTTATTTATTTTAACACAAACTTATCTAACACAAACACACACACACACACACACACACATTAATTCATACGCGTTACGGTAAGAAAGGAAATGAGAAAGAGTTTTAAGAGAGAGAGAGTGTGATATGATGAACATAATTCCTAGCAATGCACTTCAAAGGCCTGAACGAACCATGAATGATTAATTTAAATGCACCAGTTCAGTTTTAATCTGGGGTACTTGCTTTAGTCGACTTTAAATGTGAATTTCCCTCGTCGGCGTGCAGAGAAGGGTTTTCCAAGTCGATGATTTGTCCAGGGTCTTAAAGGTCCACGTTGTGTAGTCTATGGGTAGAACCCAATCACGTTTGAGCTTGCTGGGAAATTAAGGAAGTCTCTTTGTCGCTGGAGTTAAAGTTGAAGCGGCAGAAGTCGTTGGTTGAACTTTGCGGCAAAACTTAGAACACAAGACTTTCAGTGGAAAAGAAAATTAAGGAAAAGAAAAGAAAAGTGAGAGAAAGTTGGATGGCTTGAATGAGCTGCTCGTCTGTTCTTCTAGTTCACTCTGTAGTTCTAGTTGTCTTCATCTTTTGTCTTCTTCATATATTCTTTTTAGTCTTTTGCAATATAACTATTTAAACTTGTGTTTGTCACACCTCTGAGAGGAGTTTTGGCCAATCAGATATCGTCCTGTTTCAAAAGGTGATAGGTGTTACCTCCCGTCTCTGCTTTAGCAGAGAGTACCATTTTAACCATAATTTATATTAAATGGAATATGATACATTTTAAACAGATTTCATTCAAGGCGGGGATGAGCTCCTGGATGGCGATGATGTCCTGTCTTTGACATCATCGGATCCAGGAGTGAGTGTTCTTCTGGCAGCTAGCCCCAGAGAGCAGGAGATGGCGGTGGAGGAAGAAGCGAGCGACACCGTTTCTTTCTCCAGGCCTCCCTGCCCAGAGTATGCTGAGTTATTGGAGGTTATGGAATGCGCTGCGGGCAGACTGCAGCTGCCTTGGGAGCGTGTGAGGAAAGAGACCGTACATGGAAGATTGGACGAACGGTTTCTTTCCGGCCATAACCCGGTAGCTTTCCTGTAGCTCAGTGGTTAGAGCATGGCACTAGCAATGCCAAGGTCATAGGTTCGATCCCAGGGATTGCACATACTCCGATACAAATGTATAGTATAATGCAATGTAAGTCGCTTTGGATAAAAGCGTCTGCCAAATGCATAAATGTAAATGTAAATGTAAAACTCCGGTGAACCTTCCATTCCTCCCAGATCTCCACATAGAGATTGAGAAGGCATGGAAGAATCTGTTTTGAGCCAGCATGGATATGTGTCGATGCTGCCCACTGACGAGACGTTCGCAAACTATCTCATCATGGGCAGTGCACCGGCACTGAAAGCTGCGGTCCTGCAGTCTTATCCCCTTAAAGAGACATCACGTCTGAACAGCACGGCGTACGCTGCAGCAGGTCAAGCTGGCGCGGCTTTGCACATGTTGCAAGCCTACCAGGCAGACCTGCTGAAGGATCTGGATCAGGGGCAGGGTTTGTCCCCTGAAGCGGTGGCTGAGCTGCGCCGCACCACAGATCTCGCTCTCCAGGCCACCAAGCAAACGGCCGAGTCGAGTCGAGGCTCAGAGACCTCCGCCTCGGAGCAAGTTGCAAAAGCGGCGGGATACGAGGAAGAGGAAACAAGACTTGAGAGAAGTGATCGAACACAGGTGCCAGCAACGCCTCTCTGGCGAGGACAATTATACATCTGCCTTCACCCTTCTTCCTCGGCCTCCCGGGAGTTTTTTTCTAACTGTACATGTTCAGGAAGACACCTTTAAACAGTCAGGCTGACGGCCGGGCCCATGATGAGAAATTCATGGCTTGATAGTGAAAGGGTTCTTTGTGGGCTTTTAGAACCTTGGATTCCATCCTTCTCATACAAAGACAAGGAGGAGGAGTCTTTGGTCTTCGAGCCACAGGAGGGTAAGACAAGGTCCGATTTATTTCTAAATGTTTGACCTTGTTTTGTTCCTGTACATATATTTTCCTGAGCATGTAACAGTAAAATATAAAAGAAAGAGTGATTAGGGTTTTTTTGGGCAAAACCGAAGTTTTTTTGGAAAGGCCACAAAATGGCTGCCGCTCAGTCTATCTTTATATATTTGAGTAGCTCCTCAACTAGCTTTCAGTATAGTTTGAGTTGGCACTCATTACTTCAGTTTGTATGTTTAGGTCGGCCTTAACCGTCCGCCTGACATTATGACTTGTGAACTTCGCTTTCTTTCTCTTTTCCATGAGATTTGGAAGTGAAGACCAGGCTTTACTACATTTACATTTACATTTCTGCATTTGGCAGACGCTTTTATCCAAAGCGACTTACATTGCATTATCCTATACATTTGTATCCGAGTATATGCAATCCCTGGGATCGAACCCATGACCTTGGCATTGCTAGTGCCATGCTCTAACCACTGATCTACAGGAAAGCTTACTAGGCTTATGGCGCCTGTGGTAATTTAGGCCTGTAGCTTAGCAGCCAGGCTAGAGCTAGGTTAAGTGTGTTATAAGTTTAACCCCTTATATACTATCCCTTGTCAGGTGGTATAGTTCCTAGTTCTGGCCTCCTCCTGAGGGAGTTGTTAGGCCGTATGCCCATTAACCCCTTGCTTATGTAACATGATGAGTTTTCTGTCGATGAATGTATCCAAAGAGTTGCTCCCCTGTTTAATAATACACACAATATAAGGCGTCTTTGATGTCTCCATGGTTTCTACAAAATAAAACCGGAAATCAAGGGTAATGATGTCATTAATAGGTGACGCACAGACACAGTCCGTGTCCTGGTTAAAATTACTTAGTTGTCTGGAATTAAACATTCTTGGAAACGTTTGGGATAATTTAAGTACACAAGTCAACAAAATATCTAACATTGTTCTAGTGGTTTTTGGATATTTTAGTCCAAAAACCCTACATATTGTGCCTTTAACTGGTTGCATATGTCAGATTTATTGCATGACTCGGGCAGAGAAAAGCTGTTGCTGTCAAACATTGTTTACTTCAGTCAGTGNGTTGTTAGGCCGTATGCCCATTAACCCCTTGCTTATGTAACATGATGAGTTTTCTGTCGATGAATGTATCCAAAGAGTTGCTCCCCTGTTTAATAATACACACAATATAAGGCGTCTTTGATGTCTCCATGGTTTCTACAAAATAAAACCGGAAATCAAGGGTAATGATGTCATTAATAGGTGACGCACAGACACAGTCCGTGTCCTGGTTAAAATTACTTAGTTGTCTGGAATTAAACATTCTTGGAAACGTTTGGGATAATTTAAGTACACAAGTCAACAAAATATCTAACATTGTTCTAGTGGTTTTTGGATATTTTAGTCCTTAGGATATCCATATACATTTCTTAGAAACAAACAAAAATAAATACTAATATTGTTGTAAGCAATACCCTAATGTTTAATACATTGACCTAATGTGTAGCAACAGACATCCAAAATCTAAACAGGAGGAAGGGTAATTGCATTTTTACATACAGTATATGTATGTAAAATAAAAATAAAAATCCATGTTCAAATATCAAATCACAGCATAACTTAATTAACGACAAGCCATGTAGTTTAATACAAAATAAATGCTGACGCACCAGTAAGTTAAAATACTGTGTCTGACCCTAGAAACAGATTTACATACATCAATGGGAGGCAATGATGTTAAAAAAGTGTACAGTAACACTGACTGTACAAATACTTAACTGTAACCAATTACTTAAGTCAATCAGGACACTATATAGACAGTTACCAATAAATATTTGCATTAACAAAAGTCATCTTTACACTGCAAAGGTGGAACAGAAGCTGCACCTGAAAAAGCATGCATGTTCATTTACACAGACTGTTTAACGTTACTCAAATTATAAAATTAAACAGGAACACTTTACAGTGTCATTTTTTTTTAATCAATTAATACTCTTGAAAAACTTTTTTTTTACAATATTATTACATTATCATGAACGTACGAAACCTGTCAAATGGAACTTGTCGCCTGCTGCTCATTCATTCACTCCATCAGGAGCATCTCCAATGGTTAGCTGTGTCTCTTCATTCACTTGTTCTTCTGTGGAACCTTAAAGAAAATACAGATAAATCATATTTTCTCATCCGGCACCGGTAGTGTTTTTTTTAAAAGAACCAGAACCGTGCAAGATTTCTAAGTTTCGGTTCTGGTGTGATGGGTGGGCGAAGTGCGGGGAGCGTATCCTTTAATAGAGATTTCTCACCTCGTGAATATTATAGCAATGAATGCACTGAAAGGACCTTGTGCTACACATATACGTCAGGTATCAAATCTGAGATCTAATTCCTAAATAATAATTGTCTATATTATATATTGTTTTTTGCTTTTCTGCACTTTGTCTATCTTGTAAATTTGTATATTATTATTTTATTCTTTTTATTATGTGTCTTGTCTTGTCGCTGTCACTCTGTTGCACTGTGGAGCTTCTGTCACTAAAACTAATGCCTAGTATGTGTAAACAACATACCTGGCAATAAAGCTCTTTCTGATTCTGATTCTAAATGACAACGATTTGTCTGTGTATAATAAACCTTTGATTTAAAAAAATTAAAAAATAAATAAATACACAGCTTCACAAACAATCTTTTCAAACGCACAGTATCATTATTTCTGTGTGACAAATATTCCATTTATAACAGAAGTAAACAAAAGTTTATTATTCAGATAGAAACGCTGATGTTACCGATCAAAATATAATAAATTACATTCTGAAAGTAACTGGACTTCAAGTAACGACTGTATCGATTGCATTGTTATGCCAAATTACTGTTAAAATGTCTCTATCACTGAATCATTCTTTAAGAAACAAATGAAGTCATTATGAATCCAACTTACAAAAATATTCAGTTTCACCTGTCTGGATCTTACATGTGTTCAAGCATCTTATCTAACTTGTGGTAATACTTTAAAATAAGGTTCATTTATGAACTAACCATGAGAAATACATTTGTTACTGTATTTGTTAATCTTTGTTATGTTAGTTAATAAAAATATCCAAAAGGTCCAAAAGGCAGAGACCACTAGCTAAAATGCTTCTTTGCAAAAAATGTTCTCTTAAAACTTGAATAATCAAAACTTAATAATCTGGAAAAATACAGTGCATTCTTTGAACACCACTGACCAATCAGTTTGCACCTGTTGTGAAAATCAAAATGTTAATAAATGACGCTCTACTCACCAATGACAGTCACATTGAATCTTCTGAATGTGGTCTGTTTGCTGTTGATGATCTGTAGTTTAAAATGTCCAGAGTCTGTGATTCCAATGTTTCTGATGGTCAGCGATCCAGTTTCGTTGTCCAGCTCCAGTCTGTCTCTGAAACTCTCACTAATGCTAGTCCTTCCTGATTCAGTTTTAACAACGAGACGATTTTCAGGTCCAAATGTCCACAGCATTAGATCACCGCTCTGTAATTCAGCATCAGTCTCGAGAGGGACAGGATCTCCCGCATTCACTGTCCGTGTCCTCACTTCATGTCACAGCAAGACAAAGAAATATATATATAAAAAAAATAAAAAAAAATAAAACAAGTGACTGAATGAATTTAGTCTGCAGTTTGAACATAACATACATTTATAGTGCCGGATTTACTAACAGCTTGTGCCAGCGCAAACCCTCCTTTGTCAAGATTTAGACATGCAGTGAGAGAATAGAGCTGAAAAGGCTTGGACAGGGTTATTTTTTATAGAAAATATAAATATAGATTTTTTATATATTTTTTGTGTGTGTGTGTGTGCAAAAAAAACACTTCTTAAAATTCACATGGATTTTAACGTGACCATTTTAACTTTAATGTTGTCTTTCCTTCCTTTCTGGATCTTGAATGTGTAAGTTAGCTATCAGATTTCATGCATCTTCATTTGTGTTCCAAAGATGAATGAAGGTCTTACGGGTGTGAAACAACATGAGGGTGAGTAATTAATGACAGAATTTTCATTTTTGGGTCAACTAACCCTTTAACACTTACCACTGACAGTAACAATGAATCTCTTGCGTTTTGTTCTTGTGGTTCTTTTGGCGCCACAGACACTTTTGCTGCTGCTGCTGCTGCTGATCTTTAGTATATAGAGTCCAGAGTGTATGGTTCTGATGTTGCTAATGCTAAGATCTCCAGTTTCTTCATCCAGCCTCAGTTTGCTTCTGAATCTCCCATCAGCACCGGTAAATTTCTTAATGATCCCCTCATTAATTTCAGCAATGCGATTGTGTTCAGCTTCATAGCACCACTCTATCTTATCAATACCCTGTATGTTAGTAAGTCCAGCGAGTAGAGTTAGAGAATCTCCCTCCTCCACTGACTTCTTCTCTTCGTCTGTCACAGCAACACACAGAAATGTGGAAAAGGGAAAATTATCATTGAACAATGTTAGGGTTATCATTTGTTGTTTGTTATCACCACAGTAAACGTGACAGCCCTAATGACAACATAGTGCATTTATGGTACTTTTTCTTTTTAAAGCTTGAACTTTGTGGTCACCACTGTCTGAAAAAGAGCAGTTTCAGAAGGCCTTTATTAACCCCCTGGAGCCATATGGATTACTTTTATGACGGATGGATATGCTTTTTTGGTCATTATAAAGCTTGGAAAGCCAGGATATTTTTTAAAGGGGTGGTTCAGTGTTTTTTTTCTAGGCTTGATTGTGTTTTTGGGGCACAGTTTAACATGTCTTAATGCTNGGATCTCCCGCATTCACTGTCCGTGTCCTCACTTCATGTCACAGCAAGACAAAGAAATATATATATAAAAAAAATAAAAAAAAATAAAACAAGTGACTGAATGAATTTAGTCTGCAGTTTGAACATAACATACATTTATAGTGCCGGATTTACTAACAGCTTGTGCCAGCGCAAACCCTCCTTTGTCAAGATTTAGACATGCAGTGAGAGAATAGAGCTGAAAAGGCTTGGACAGGGTTATTTTTTATAGAAAATATAAATATAGATTTTTTATATATTTTTTGTGTGTGTGTGTGTGCAAAAAAAACACTTCTTAAAATTCACATGGATTTTAACGTGACCATTTTAACTTTAATGTTGTCTTTCCTTCCTTTCTGGATCTTGAATGTGTAAGTTAGCTATCAGATTTCATGCATCTTCATTTGTGTTCCAAAGATGAATGAAGGTCTTACGGGTGTGAAACAACATGAGGGTGAGTAATAAATGACAGAATTTTCATTTTTGGGTGAACTAACCCTTTAACACTGTAGATACACTTACCACTGACAGTAACAATGAATCTCTTGCGTTTTGTTCTTGTGGTGCTTTTGGTAACACTTTTGCTGCTGCTGCTGATCTTTAGTATATAGAGTCCAGAGAGTATGGTTCTGATGTTGCTAATGGTGAGATCTCCAGTGTCTTTATCCAGCCTCAGTTTGCTTCTGAATCTCCCATCAGCACCGGTAAATTTCTTAATTTTCCCCTCATTAATTTCAGCAATGCGATTGTGTTCAGCTTCATAGCACCACTCTATCTTATCAATACCCTGTATGTTAGTAAGACCAGCGAGTAGAGTTAGAGAATCTCCCTCCATCACTGACTTCTTCTCTTCGTCTGTCACAGCAACATGTGGAAACGGAGAACAGAAATGTGGAAAAGAGAAGATTATCACTGAACAATGTTAGTCTGTTCATTACACAGGGTTATCATTTGACTTTAGAAAACTTTGAATATATGACAACATAGTGCATTTATGGTACTTTTTCTTTTTAAAGCTTGAACTTTGTGGTCACCACTGTCTGAAAAAGAGCAGTTTCAGAAGGCCTTTATTAACCCCCTGGAGCCATATGGATTACTTTTATGGTGGACGGATAAGCTTTTCTGGGCATTATAAAGCTTGGAAATTTTTTAATACAACTTCAATTGTGTTCATCTGAGAGAATAGTCATATACACCTAAGATGCCTTGAGGGTGAGTAAATCATGGGATAATTCTCATTTTTGGAATGCGAATACGCTTGGCCTCAAAGACCGCCCTTATTAGACCGTATTAGAGATTGTATTAGAGATTGTGTGGATTTAGTGTGCGTTAAGCGTACTGAGCTTTGGCATTTTTCAGAACTCCTGCAGCCTTACTTCCCATGTCGTGCATGAACTCTCAAGTGGCCACACAGATTTGATCTTAGAGTGTGCATACGCATAAATCCACACCAATGCTCATATTTATATAAACGGTCCTTGACATGGAAAAGTGCTTAGCACCACGTCAGGGTCTGAGCAGACGTACGCACATTTCCTTATCAAAATTGTTCCCAAACACATTCCTGGAGAATCCCCAGCACTGCGCATTTTGCATGTCTCCTTTGTCTGACACACCCATTTCAGGTCTTGAAGTCTCGATTAATGAACTGAGCTGATTCAGGCGTGTTTGATTTAAGGGTCATGAAACCCCAGAACACATTTTTTGAGCTGTGAACAGATATGTATAGGCTGTACATCATTGAAATCACTAAAGGTACTCATTAATTTTATTTATAATTTGAAATTAGTTATTTTTGCATTTTTCAGAGCGATTTCTGTCTTCCGGTTTGAAAAGCAAAGTCGGAGCAACGGCACTAAATCTGACGTCACTGTGTACTACCGGCAGGATCCGGAGTGCTGGTTGGCTCCAAGTATGGGCTGGTCGAACATGCCGACGTCAACAGGTTCTGCATTTATTTATACATGAGAAAAAGCTCATTCAATCCAATCACTGCGCTGTAGTATGCATAAGATTATAATTGAGGTATTATGCATGAGGAAGCATCACTTCTCTCGCCTCTGTCTCTTGTCATTCAGAGACATGGGTTGTACGCGAGCCGTAGGCTGTTTCCCTCAGCACAGCAGCACATGAGTGTTGTTTGTATTTTTGCACGCGATGCAGTCAGAACTGGAGTTTGAAAACGAACACATCAAAAATACGATTGTTATGCTATACACACGGAGCGCGCATATGATCGGTTTCAGCGAGGAGCTCCACGATGAGTTTAACAACACTAGCCACGTGGCACATAGCTCATACAGAATAAAGTATCCGTGTTTAAAGTTTTTATTTCACACATTCTCCTGCACCAAACATGAACCAGCACGGTGTAGTTATGCACACATATTTCATCAAGTCTTCTTCAAATGAATTATATGTGCAAACTGGACACTGATACAGTGGTGTAGCCACAGATTATTCTAATAGACAAAAGACTGATTTTGATCGAAAATTCAAAGAAAATTGGACAAAAAATAAACTTTGTCTTTATTCTTTCCGTGTTAAATTAAGTGTTGTTTATCATGAGAGTGCAGTGCTCGTAAACGTAATCAAAGTAGCCTATTATTAGTCCTATTAAATATTCTTTCGCATTTCTCCCTTGTGCTTGGGAGTTTGTTGTCATTTTCTCCGCGCTCATATATTAATATTCATTATTCTGTATAATGAGTGTGTTCTATGTCTGTGCTTCATTGGTTGTTCTCTCCCCTCTTTCCCCCCTCTACACTCATTATACTACCATTTTAACAGACTTTTTTGAGCATAGAGGTGTGAATGACCTTTAAGGAGACATGGAGAACATGCAGTGTTGGGGAGGCTCCAGGAATGTTTGGGAAACCCTGCCTTATCAGATTACTGCAGGTTTTTGGAAATCTAAGATATTCTTGCAGCTCGTCATTCTAAATTTAAAGGATTAAGGACAAAGACTATGACCATTTTTCAAATATAAATGACATTAATTAGGAGTCGTGTACAAGGCAGAGAACTGAAACCATTCAGATGGGCACAAGTTCAAGATCATCTGTGATTTATAAAATCCACATCTGAAAGAGAGGCGTACGCAAAGACTATAGATATACAAAGAAGGTGCAGTCATATTAATTATGAATGGGAGAAACTGCAACACGCAAAACGGCAGAATATGTCCCGCCTTCATAGTAACATTAGAAACCTGAGACTCGCCCTTAGGACTGCACATGCGCATTGGCTCGTCTAGCCTGAAAAATAAGCTTTTGTAACACTATTTGTGCATAAGAATTTGTGCATGTGTTGAAAGACATTGGGTCTCTAAGAACAGGTGATGTCCACAGTTTAAAGAAAGTTATGACATTATGTAGGAGATGGGAATCCTGTTTAAAGTATAGTATACTTGCCCATTTTCTCTTTTAATTTAGAGATCCTGTGGTGGTAGTAAATCGCAGCTAAAGCAGCAGCCACAAGTAGCAGAACAAGAACTGAAACACCAACACTGATCCCTGCTTTAGCACCTGAAGAAAGGTGTGTTTCTGGGACAGCTATAAATAGAGACGGTGAAGGTGTCAGTGTGATGATCTGAAATGACTCATGCCATTACATTAAAAGACTTGATCTTTCAATTACTCACCATTGACCGACAGAAGGAATCGGCGTGAGCTCTCAATGCCTCTGATCTGTAGTTCATAGAGTCCAGAGTCATTTGTTCTGGTGTTTGTGATGCTCAGAGATCCGGTCTGAAGATCCAGCTGCAGTCGATCTCTGAATCTCTCATCAGCGTCGTGTAATGAGGTCTCGTTGGCCTCGATATCGATTTTAGCCAGGAGGACACCTTTATCTCCAAACCTCCACAGCATCAGAGCATCTTTGTGTTTTTCAGCATCATTGCGTAAAGTGGCAGACTCTCCCTCCGTCACTGATACTGACACTGACTTCATTCCATCCGTCTCACCAACCACAGCTGGAAAACAAGCGGAACCTTAATAAAAGTGTTTCACAACATTTTGAATGAGTTAGACCAGTAATTCTTAAAGTGTGGTCCGCCATCGCCCCCTAGTGGTCCGCGAAAAGATGACCTAAACTAGGCAAGTGTTTATAAAATCGTCACCACCTCAGTTTTAAACTAATGGCTCTTTGGAATGGCATTAAGTGGGACCTAGGCTGTAACAGTATGTTTAATTGACCCTTCGTCGGGAGTTTGATTGACAAGCGATCTAACCAATCAGAACGCCGCATCCGCCATTTTGTCCGACAAAGCAGCCAGTAGTTAGTACCTCGGTGGAGTTAAACTTGGAAAATTGTGTATATTGACGTCTTTCCGCGTTTGAAACAACATTCNACAAATAGAATAGAATAGAACAGAATGTGCACACACAAAAATGTGAAAGCAATGTAAACAGTGCAAATTCAAACAGATATGTGTAGTGGACAGTGCAAATGTAAGCATATACAGTACATATATTATGAAGAGACAAGAATACTTTATGTGCGAAAATGACTTTATTCAACAATCTCTTCTCTTCTGTGTCATCCTCACATGTTGTTTACGTCCAGCGCTTCCAGGTTCTACATCAGAACACCGACTCATTATTGGCCGGATCCTGCGTCAGCATCACATCAATACTGAGCCAGAGTTCTGACGTAGAACCTGGAAGTGCTGCAATGCAACTGCATAACAGATTGACAGGGAAGGGGAAAAATTGATTAAAGTCATTATTTTTGTTGTGTTTTTGCACACAAAAAATATTCTCGTCTCTTCATAACATTAAGGTTAGTGTCCCCAACTAAGCAAGCCAAAGGCGACAGCGGCAAGGAACCCAAACACCAACAGGTGACATCAGGTGGCAAACAAGTGTGAAAATGCAGAAAAAAACCTTGGGAGAAACCAGGCTTAGTCAGGGGCCAGTTCTCCTCTGGCGAACAGTGCTTTGTTACGAATCAGGTTGCTATCATAAGTCTGATAGGATCGCAACAATCAAAGTGTTTATTTCAGTTCCATCCAGTTGAGGATCGTATTCATCACGCCGGTATGGACGGTTTGTTGAGGAACTGTGCTACTGGCTGTCG
>RJVU01059542.1:0-12833 GCA_003731715.1 Anabarilius grahami | reverse complement strand
AAACACAAATGACCTCAATTACCTCATTCGTGTGCAGCAATGGATGACACAAGACTTTTATTTATTTTTATTTTACGTTTTTATGCGAGTGTTGTCCCTTGTGAAAAAAAAAGTGCACTTTAGTATGCTTTTATAACTTATTGCACAAATAATATACTTTAAAAGAACACACTTAAGTGTGAATTAAATGTAATGTTTTCAGCCGCTTAAGTGCATTTCTATTTGTAATTAATTTCAAATGTATCACAGATTAAGTTCTTATTAAATGCAATTAGTTGAACTTTTGAGTGATTTTTTTTAACCACTTAAGTGGGACTTTAATACAACTTTATGATAACCTTCGTAATTGCTTCTAGTATCTTTAAAATTTAATTGAAGTGCACTGCCCAATGTACTGACAAGCAATTAAAGTTTTTGATGGTCAAAATTAGTTTCACTGCAGTTTCAAATTGTTCAACACGATCCCAGATGAGAAATAAGAGTCTTATCTAGTGAAACCATCGCTCATTTTCTGAAAAAAATTGAAAATTATATAAGTTTTAACCATAAATGCTCATCTCACTGCTGGAATTCTAATAGAAGAAGAAGAGAGCTAGTTCAAGATGAGCATTTATGGTTAAAACTTATATAATTTTCAATTTTTTTCAGAAAATGAGCGATGGTTTCACTAGATAAGACCCTTATTTCTCATCTGGGATCGTGGGATCAACAATTTGAAGCTGCAGTGAAACTAATTTTGACCTTCAACTGTTTGGTGCCCATTGAAGTCTACTATAAGGAGAAAAATCCTGGAATGTTTTCATCAAAAACTTTAATTTCTTTTCGACTGAAGAAAGAAAGACATGAACATCTTGGATGACATGGGGGTGAGTAAATTATCAGGAAAAGTTTATTTAAAAGTGAACTAATCCTTTAATGTGAACTAAAATATATTTTAATATCAGTTATCAATACACTTAAGTGTGAATTAAATGTAATGTTTTCATCCGCTTAAGTGCATTCTATTTGTAATTAGTTTCAAATGTAACACAGATTAAGTTCATATTAAATGAAATTAGTTGAACTTCAGAGTGATTTTTTTGAACCACTTAAGTGGGACATTAATACAACTTTATTATAACCTTCGTAATTGCTTCTAGTATTTTTAAAATTTAATTGAAGTGCACTGCCCAATGTACTGACAAGCAATTAAAGTTTTTGAAGGTCAAAATTAGTTTCACTGCAGCTTCAAATTGTTCTACATGATCCCAGATGAGAAATAAGGGGCTTATCTAGTGAAACCATCGCTCATTTTCTGAAAAAAAATTGAAAATTATATAAGTTTTAACCATAAATGCTCATATCACTGCTGGAATTCTAATAGAGGAGAAGAAGAAGAGAGCTAGTTCAAGATGAGCATTTAAGGTTAAAACATATAATTTTCAATTTTTTTCAGAAAATGAGTGATGGTTTCACTAGATAAGACCCTTATTTCTCATCTGGGATCGTGGGATCAACAATTTGAAGCTGCAGTGAAACTGTAATTTTGACCTTCAACTGTTTGGGCTCCAGTGAAGTCTACTATATGGAGAATAATCCTGGAATGTTTTCATCAAAAACTTTAATTTCTTTTCGACTGAAGAAAGAAAGACATGAACATCTTGGATGACATGGGGGTGAGTAAATTATCAGGAAAAGTTTATTTAAAAGTGAACTAATCCTTTAATGTGAACTAAAATATATTTTAATATCAGTTATCAATACACTTAAGTGTGAATTAAATGTAATGTTTTCATCCGCTTAAGTGCATTCTATTTGTAATTAGTTTCAAATGTAACACAGATTAAGTTCATATTAAATGAAATTAGTTGAACTTCAGAGTGATTTTTTTGAACCACTTAAGTGGGACTTTAATAAAAATGTATGTACTTTCAAATGTGGTAAAAGTGTACTTTCGAATGTACTGACAAGCAATTACTAAAATATACTTTAATGTAATTTACATGTTCATTATTATATAATTTACTACATTTATAATTACATTATTTACATACATTTTTATTTAATTTAATACATTTTTTATTACATTATTTGTAATTACATATAATAATGAAGTTACAATTTAGTATATTTCAAAATATTACAATCAACACAAATGCAAATTGAAACCCTCTACATTTATTAACAAAACAATCTCTAAAACAAATACACAAAAACCTTTTTGTTGATGCACAAGAAAACCCAAGAAACACAATCACAAACAATTACAACACTTTAACTCTCATTTAGAGAGATTCTGGAAGGCACTTATTATTATTATTATTATTTGTAGCTTAAATATTCTTTTAACATACAACCAACTAATAATAATAAATTATTCGAACTTCATTCAAATGCTGTCACGGGCACGAGGGGCTACAAATGATAACAGACGCTCATTTATCCTATCTTCACGGCTACAGTCATAAAGTCACATTTTATTGGCATGATCATTTAAAGTATTTACAAAACATAGATAACATATTATAGGCCTACAGAAAGGATAAAGCAAATAGGGCTTTAACCATGAATACAAAAATGTAACCAATAATGATAGCCTAATAATAATAATAATAAATAATATAAAAATATGAAATTAAAAATCAGTGAATGGATTTAAAAGACGTGATAAAAATATACACGGCATATTCTAATATTTATTGATAAACTTCATTCGAATGCTGCTGTAGGCGTCGCACAACACAATAGGCAACATGTTAATATAATCACTTCTTAATTCCGCGCTTTTCCTTGATTAAAAAATAAATATTATTATAATCTTATCCATTTCTGATAATTCCAGGTTGCTATGGAAGCGCAGGTTGTTTACACATGTAACTTGTGGCCATGAGAAATAGATGTCGTTCCCTCAATATAATGAAGTCGTGGCCACGAGAAAAATATATCGTTCCCTCACCATATGATCTCCAGGCCACGACTTTACATCACGTGACCATGACATAAGGATGTCGTTACCTCAACAAAAT
Source organism: Anabarilius grahami (assembly GCA_003731715.1). NCBI lineage: Eukaryota > Metazoa > Chordata > Actinopteri > Cypriniformes > Xenocyprididae > Anabarilius > Anabarilius grahami. The sequence goes on along the minus strand of RJVU01059542.1, from coordinate 9,828 downwards.
GATCTCATGGCCACGAAGTTATTATCACGTTCCCACGAATTAATATCTTGTGGCCACAACAAAACTAAGTGAACCGAACATGTCCCCTCCCGGTCACCGTAGTGCTCCCCTTGTTTCTTTGCTATGGCTTTTCCTTTGACCACTCCAAACTCCTAGTTTGTCATCATAGTAATTCATTAGCTTATTTGTTTTCCTCTGTCTTTATAGCCCTGTTTAAACTCTTGGTTTGCTTTGATTGCTTTGTTTAATTTGTTCCTTGTTGCTCTGGATCTGCTCCTGTTCTGAGTATCATTGTCTGCTCCAACTTTCCTGTGTTTCTTTCTCCAGTGGATTTTAACGATTAAACCAAGCTGTACGTGGATCCTCTTCTCTGCCTGCTTCCTGGCCTGACTACTCATTACATCTCGGTAGACATACTTACCCGGAAAAGCTTAGGCTGAAAAGGAAAAAGAAATGGCATGATTTGCAACGGATGCAAAATAAATAATACAAGATTTTGCTTTCCCTACCATCTTTAAAGGCTAGCAAAACACTCGTCTCTTAACACTCTGAGGTCTGACGGTCACGCCGGCGATACCACCGCGTTTTTTTCTTACCAGTGTGAAAGAGACTCAAAATACTCCGTCAATGTTGCTCATACAATTAAGAGTTCTACACCATTTTATTTTGTGGAATATCTTCTTTTATTTGTGCACACTCAGAGTAAAAACTAAATGTTGTGCTTTTTGCAAAATAAAGAAAACTAACATGATGCGTGATCTCTCGTCTCCCTCTGAACGAACTCCAATCTGATAGTTCTCAGAAAATGAACTGTGACTTAGTGAATACTAATCACAAAAAAATGACACTTATGTCAAAAGAAACGTTGAGATGTCAGGTTTTAAATCGTGTAAGTCAAATCGAAAACAAACATTTTCTGTTTATGTAATCTGTATGAAAAGAGAGCCATGTCAGAAGTCCGTGATTCAGCTCATTACCCACTAATGCGGCCACGCCCACAGAGCGAGCGCTATTCAGACGCAAATTCAGTTAATACATGCATACATCGTTTCAATCGTGTATTTATTATAAAAGTGTTTATCTGGATGTTAAAGCCATGGTTAGCGATCTCTAGAAGACATGCAGTTAGTTCCTGGTTCTTCTTCTTCTTTATATGAATTTGTGGACTAAAGGTGTACAGAGCGCCCTCCGGCTGCGAGTATGAATTGAAAACACCAGCGCTCATAGTGATGACAATGAATATTAAATAAATATAACTCCTCTGTATAGAAAATTGACATAAACATATGAGAATCCAATATTTCTCCAAATGTGCATGCTTTTAAACTAAAAGCTTATATTCAGACTATTTGCATCACAGAAATACATTATATTTTAAAGTATATAATATAAAACCATTATTTTATATTGTAATAATATTTTTCTGTATGTTTCATATACCATGATGAGCTTGAGACATCACAGAAGGTTTTTTTCACAGCCTACCTGACTGAAAGGCCTCATTATTATGCAGCTCATTAGAGCTTCTTTATGCGATTATTTTGTCTTCTCAGGTGTAAATGACCCATTATTCATGATGATTCACGCCTCCACGCATACTGTGTTTCTTGACAAAAAGTGTCTTACAAAAACTAAATCAATATATTGTTATAAATGAATGAGTAGGCAGTATAATTTTTGTTGGTTTTGTTAGTCTACAACCTCCAATACCCAGAAGTCTTGTCAACAGTGACTTAAGTTTTTTGTTTTTTCAATAACCACGCATAAACGTTATTCCTTCAAAAACACAAACATGTACATACATGTTCCTCACATATTATTGTAGCCTAGTTTGTGCTGAATACAGTGTAATGACACTTGTGTCATTTATATGTTTATGAACAACTGAAAAAAGCACAAATGTCAGGGCATGTCAAAACTTCTCCAGGGCCCCAAAAATCCTCAGACCCCAGAGGGTTAAGGGGGAGAGATTGCGCCAGTGAAAAGAGTCCTGTGCCAATGTTTGTGGTGACAATTTTTTTATCAATGTATGATTCGCATTGACAGGAATATCTGATCTATCTCCTTTATCCAAACTTCTTTTCATTTTTATTCACAAAGTAAACGAACTCATAAGCATCCAAATAAGCACTGATTCCAACTGTTTTCTCTTTGATACAGCATCAGATGGAGGGAGGCTTCTCAGACAGAGTCCTGACATCAGAGCAAACGCTTGTGACGAACAACAGACAACTGCTGTCTCTCTGTCATCCAGAAGGATTGTTCTTCTGGGTAAAACTGGTGTTGGCAAGAGTGCAGCTGGAAACACAATACTGGGAGAGAGAGAGTTTGAATCTGAGCAGAGCATGGATTCAATGACCCGTGAATGTTTGGAAAAACACGCCACTGTTTCAGGCAGATCTGTGTCTGTAGTGATACTCCTGGATTCTTTGACACACAGATGAACCCTGAAGTGTTAATGACAGAGATAGCGAGAAGTGTTCATTTATCCAGTCCTGGACCACACACTTTTTTCATTGTGTTGAGAGTAAATGACAGATTCACTGAGCATGAGCAGCAGATTCCTCAGATCATTGAGGTGATGTTTGGTCACGAGGTGTTAAAATACTCCATCGTTCTCTTCACTCATGGAGATCAGATAGAAGGAAAGTCTGTAGAGAAACTCATTGCGGGTAACAGTACATTAAGGCATCTAGTTCAGCAGATATCATGTCTTCAACAATAGAGATGAGAATAACAGAGAGCAGGTGGATGATCTACAGCACAAGATTGACACAATGATGGAGCAGAATGGAGGAGGACACTACAGTAATCAGATGTACGAAGATGCTCTGAGAATCAGACGAGAAGAAGAGAGGAGACAAAGTGAGAAAGAGCAGAATGAAAAGTTAAGAAAGAACTCTGAGAAAATCGAAGAAAAGTTAGATGCAGTAAAAATTTCACAAGATGAAATTGAACTTGAAAAACTGTTTAGAAAATATGAGCATAGTTTGCGTATGGCAGCTTTTGCAATTGGTGGTAATGTTCATACTGGTAAAATTATTGGTGCCTTTATTGGTGGATCTCTTGGTGCTGTTGCTGGAATTTATCGTGGTCCTAGTCGTGCAGCTGTTGGTGCACTTTTTTAGTAAAACTAGGCGTAATTTGTGACATTCTCATGGTGTACAGGCAGTGGTTGAATTGTGAAAAAGAATTTCAAGGGTGATGGTTTTTTGTTTTTTATTTATTTATGAATTTTTTTTAACCTTCCTCAGTGATTACAAAATTTGTGTAATTTTGTTTTTAAAACATTTTGATGTATTTTCACTTTTCTTGGTGCTGGTGTGGGATGCAGTGCTTGTCTCTATGTTTTTTCCTAATAATCTCGCAGTGATGTTGTTAATACTGCAGCAAATTCAAACGCTTCCTCACTGGATCAGCGCTGTGTGTAGTAACTGTGTCATGTGATCGGCCTGCAAGTAAACCTGTTCTGAGCTGATAAACTGCTGATAAACTGTCTGCGCTGCACAGATCAAATGAATAGTTTCATTCCACTTCCGTTAGATGTTTCTCATATGCAACAGAAATTGCAGCTCGGTGCACCAGTGTGACCTCTAACAAAATATAGTCACAACAGCAGGAAAAAGGTAGAAAAATGCAACCATTTTGTTGCAGTCTCATGTGAAAATTGGACTGTATTTTCATGCCACACATTCCTGTTGGTTTATAGATACCAATCAACCAACAAAATGTCCTGTCCCTCAACATGGATGTTAAGAAATGAATCTAATAATGAACGAATGACTGAGGCCTTTATAATTACATCAGGAGTCTCTCCTCATAGAGAAACTCTTTCCACACTGATCACACGTGTGCAGCTTCTCTCTGCTGTGGATGGTTGCGATCATCTCATGTGTTTTCAGAGATGTTGACTGACTGAATCTCTTGTCACAGTGAGAACACTTGTAAGGTTTCTCTCCAGTGTGAATTATTTTATTTATATTTTACCTGTTTTTGTTTAGTTGGGGAGCAAGGGTAGATGGTTTATTTATAATTTTCTTTTTCAGGTAAGTTAGCATTCTTCTAAACCCTTAGGTAGTTCTCCTTTTGTTTGTTGTTTTGGCCCAGACCCCCTTTTGAATAAATGCTTCTGTTAAACTTTGTTTCTGAAAGAGAATAAAGAAAAGAATTTCGATTCAAAAACGTTGTGGTTATTGTGAGCTGGGACAGGAGAGGAGGAATTGCCGATCTGTAAAAGAAGTCCCTTATTATTTTAGTTTTATTGTCACCGATCCATCCAACCCCTAGTCTGGGACCGGTCGTGACACTATACAGGTCCTTCTCAAAAAATTAGCATATTGTGATAAAGTTCATTATTTTCCATAATGTAATGATAAAAATTAAACTTTCATATATTTTAGATTCATTGCACACCAACTGAAATATTTCAGGTCTTTTATTGTTTTAATACTGATGATTTTGGCATACAGCTCATGAAAACCCAAAATTCCTATCTCAAAAAATTAGCATATTTCATCCGACCAATAAAAGAAAAGTGTTTTTAATACAAAAAAAGTCAACCTTCAAATAATTATGTTCAGTTATGCACTCAATACTTGGTCGGGAATCCTTTTGCAGAAATGACTGCTTCAATGCGGCGTGGCATGGAGGCAATCAGCCTGTGGCACTGCTGAGGTGTTATGGAGGCCCAGGATGCTTCGATAGCGGCCTTAAGCTCATCCAGAGTGTTGGGTCTTGCGTCTCTCAACTTTCTCTTCACAATATCCCACAGATTCTCTATGGGGTTCAGGTCAGGAGAGTTGGCAGGCCAATTGAGCACAGTAATACCATGGTCAGTAAACCATTTACCAGTGGTTTTGGCACTGTGAGCAGGTGCCAGGTCGTGCTGAAAAACGAAATCTTCATCTCCATAAAGCTTTTCAGCAGATGGAAGCATGAAGTGCTCCAAAATCTCCTGATAGCTAGCTGCATTGACCCTGCCCTTGATAAAACACAGTGGACCAACACCAGCAGCTGACATGGCACCCCAGACCATCACTGACTGTGGGAACTTGACACTGGACTTCAGGCATTTTGGCATTTCCTTCTCCCCAGTCTTCCTCCAGACTCTGGCACCTTGATTTCCGAATGACTTTGGACCACTGAGCAACAGTCCAGTGCTGCTTCTCTGTAGCCCAGGTCAGGCGCTTCTGCCGCTGTTTCTGGTTCAAAAGTGGCTTGACCTGGGGAATGCGGCACCTGTAGCCCATTTCCTGCACACGCCTGTGCACGGTGGCTCTGGATGTTTCTACTCCAGACTCAGTCCACTGCTTCCGCAGGTCCCCCAAGGTCTGGAATCGGTCCTTCTCCACAATCTTCCTCAGGGTCCGGTCACCTCTTCTCGTTGTGCAGCGTTTTTTGCCACACTTTTTCCTTCCCACAGACTTCCCACTGAGGTGCCTTGATACAGCACTCTGGGAACAGCCTATTCGTTCAGAAATTTCTTTCTGTGTCTTACCCTCTCGCTTGAGGGTGTCAATGATGGCCTTCTGGACAGCAGTCAGGTCGGCAGTCTTACCCATGATTGCGGTTTTGAGTAATGAACCAGGCTGGGAGTTTTTAAAAGCCTCAGGAATCTTTTGCAGGTGTTTAGAGTTAATTAGTTGATTCAGATGATTAGGTTAATAGCTCGTTTAGAGAACCTTTTCATGATATGCTAATTTTTTAGGAATTTTGGGTTTTCATGAGCTGTATGCCAAAATCATCAGTATTAAAACAATAAAAGACCTGAAATATTTCAGTTGGTGTGCAATGAATCTAAAATATATGAAAGTTTAATTTTTATCATTACATTATGGAAAATAATGAACTTTATCACAATATGCAAATTTTTTGAGAAGGACCTGTATATACAGGTTTATAATCAATGTGAATAATGTATAATTAATCACTTACTGATTAGCTAATAGTGAACTACCACATTCAACTGAGCACTATTACTGACTAATTCATTCATCAGAGTTACTTGTTAGCACTGTAAAAACTGTTGCATAGATTCAACTCAAAAAAATGAAGGCAACATTTTCCAACTACTTTTTGTAAGTTTAGTGAACTTCTTGGTATTTTGAGATGGTAAAAATCAATATTATGTATTTTACTGTAAGCTAAAAAATGAAGTAGAGTCTACAAGATAAAGCAAAACATTTGAGTTCAACCATTGTGACAAAGAGCAGCATATTGACCAAATCATACTTAGTTAAAATAAGTAACATTTAAATAAAAAATTAAACTTTTTGATTTTAATTAATTCATTTACTCATTAATTTAGACAAATTATTTCTTTAATCCACTTGAAATAATTAGTTAGCATTGCCATAACTTTAATAAATAAGGAAAGAGAGGTATTTGTTTCCAACGTTTATTACTCTATAACAGCTGCCATATACAAAATTGGGTGCACTAATTTTCTGTAACCGATTTTAATGTTAATGTAACACAACAATGGTAATGTATTTTAACAAAAACTGTTTTATATAACAGAACTTCTGAACTGCAGCCAATTAACAATTAAACATTCAGAATAATCTTCTGATAAACACAACAAGATTGCCATTTATGAGTGTGAGACTGGTATTTGACTAACTAACTCAGAAGTTTGTTTTTTAGTGTCATGAATTGGGAGGAAGGCTTTGGGCGCAGTGTGTCAAGTCCCACAAAGTCTTTGGAACACCTCAAATGTTTTGCAGAGTTGTGGTGGATACTGCAGGTTCAGAGCATATGTCATCCCCAGAAGCAGGCAACATGCCCTGGCCAGATTTCCAAGATCTGTAAGCACTGGGATTCTACTAGCCACTGGAAGACCAAAAGGTTAATGTTGGACACTGGTTCCTGCACATACATTTGGGTGTTTGCTTTTTAAACAATACTTACATAGTAGTCTCCCATGTATTCAATGAGGCATCTCAGAGTCACGTCTCTCTTCTTGACCACAGAGGTACTTGGATCCTATAGTTGGTAAGTGAATAATGAAAAACTGAATCTTGCAGGCAATATAACTACATACAACATACAATGCAATTATCAGTGTGGGTCTGTACTACCTTTTTTTTTTTTTTTTTATATTTAACCTTAAAATGAATTAGGAGCTGTAAACAAATTTTTTTTTTTGCAATATACACCCAATTAGGCAAGACAAGAGAATAAAGTACTTATTGTATTAATATGCCCCTGCAACATTGTTAGCACTTTTGCCTCACCTGTATCAGTTCCATTAACAAGTTCTTGATGCGTTGACCAACCGTTCCAGCTGGGACATAATCACTGATTCTAGTGGAACTGCAGCACACCTTCAGAATTCTTCATTTCTCTGTAATACATCAATTGTTTGACTGTTATTTGGAACACTCAAGATGTGTAAAGAATTGGCAACCGTTCATTTTTATGCAATCCAATACTCCATAAAATATGTGGGGTGGGTCTTCAGTATGCGTTCAGCAAAAAGTGTGTCTAGCATCACATGAACAAGCTTGTTCACTATTTGCCTTTTAAAAAAAACTGAGTGAGCAGTGATGTCAGTGATAAATCATTTACCTGGAATGGTTCAAAGAGGGCAGGCCATCTTTCTTTAAATTTTGCCACATCTGGGGACTGGACAACCACTTCCATTCTTCTCCAGCCAAATGTCCTGGCCATCATGGCATTTATGCTTTTAACGTCCCTTTTCTTGCAGGCTTCTATATAGAAAGGGATGATAAATTTGTTTTATTTTTTTTCCTTTTTTCCGTCTTTCAATAACTGGCTTTTGGTTACCTTAATTCCTCTAAATGACCGATAACAACAAACCTCTGAAACATTTACCTCAATTCCACCTACTAAAGAGCTTACCTACTCCATGAACTCCTCCTCCCAGTAGATCTGATGGTCTTCAAAAGAAGCAACACAAAAGAAAGAAGAGTTTATTTATGAAAATATCAGGATCATTGATGTTATTGCAATGCAAAAGAAATATTTAATCTTTCTACTTGAACAAATGGTTTCAAAATATTTCAGACAAATAGATCAACAGATTAAGTTAAAGCGTTTAAAAGAAACTGATAAAACAATGTTAAAGAAATGTCCTATCTTTCTACTTTAAGTCTAACAACTTTTTTACCCTCATTCAAAACAGAGTGCGAGGAGAGAGCAACACACGTATATTTACGAATTTTCAAGATACCACGTTGCACAGAGAGAGAGATGCCAGTAATATATTATGTCCTCATCTTTTTCAATCATGCAGGGCAACAACAGTAACAACAAACCTTAACGTAACTTTTAATGTTAATATCAAGACCTTCGGTAAGGCCTCATGCGGCGCCTGCAAAACTGACAAACTTAACGTTTATAGTGCAATAAATGCGTGCTCATTCGGCTAAAACCTAACTTTATGCAATGTAAATAGTTACTTACTTATACTCATGTAGTTATTCATTAATAATGGATTCTAAAGTGTTGCCGATCATCTTACTACAGCCATATGGAGAATCTCATGAGGGAGCGTTTAAATCAAATCACACTGCAGTATATATATACTACGAGCAACATTTCTCTGAATAAGATCCACATCTTGAAGAGCATTCAAGAGTAATTTAATGTGTAATATTTAAATGACATACACGGGAGCTGCACGGGATCAGCAATTTTACAGGTAACTATATATATAAAAGTGTGCTTAATATGGTTTTCATTGGCTGATTGTGTTGTTGTGTTGAGGTGGTTGCTGTTTTAAGCCTGAAACCAGCAAAGAAGCCTTGCAGCTCTTTGAGATGGAGACAGTCTTGTCAATGGAGCTGAGGAAGGAGAAGAAACACTTCGATGTATCATCGATTAACACCGTGGTACAGCATTTACCTTATATTTCAGTCATACAGATCATGAATGTCGGTTGCTAAAATGTATGAAAAGAATGACAATAGACTGAAACATGATGTTAAAAAAGCTTTTGTTTTTATTGATGTGTTTGATGTGTTTCAAAGCACTTTTTCCATGGTAACGCCATGAAACGTTCTTACAAACACACACATTTTGTTAATATATACATTTCAAGAAATATGCCATTATAATTACAGGAGCATTGTCATTTTTCACCTTTTTAACTGTTATAGATGCACATTTTGCCTGATTTGACTGAAATTTTGCATGCTTGTTTAGAAGCATATGTCACACGTACTTATTCCTTGAGAAATTACAGGCTTATAAAACATAGTTTTCAGGTAACCACAATGTGATATTACAAAAACATACCTCAAATAAATAAATGTAGAGGAAAACCTTGACAAAATGTGATTATAATGATTTATACATTTTAAATATGACTTCAAATGATAAAACCCTTGAAATGAGCAATGATGCTGAGCAGAATGAGCCAATGAGTGGTCATTTGCTGCCACCTGGTGGTTTAATGGAAATTTCAGTATATATGCTATTATAATAACAGGAACATTGTCATTTTTCATATTTTTAACTGTTATAGAGGCACATTTTGTCTGATCTGACTGAAATTTTGCATGCTTGTTTAGAGGCATATGTCACATGTTCTAATTTTTAAGATGATCTGAGCTTTCCTTGAGTTTTTGGTACACTTGATCAAGGCCACAATTTAAAATGATCCTATTATATTCATCCCAATGTAAAAGTTCAGCTTTTTTGATAATTATTAATCTAGAGGGTCCAGAATATTGTACTGCATTGGTTTTATTCAGATTAAGCAAAAATCCTAGGACTAGTTTGCAAAAGTAGTTTATATATATTGTACGACCCAGCATTCAATACCAGCAGCTGGTTGCATTATGGGTATTTGTTTGTTTTGAG
>RJVU01059382.1:83416-99284 GCA_003731715.1 Anabarilius grahami | reverse complement strand
TTCTAGATCACTGTCTACAGCAATCGATCTCCTGTAACATTAGATTAACCCTTTATTTAAAATGGCAGGACCGTTTATGACAGTTTAGAGTTGTTTCTAGTGGCATATTATATTGAGTTTATCTGAATTTGCTGTTTCAAAAATATTATTGCTCTAGAAACAGAATAGCCTATTATTTTATAGGTAGAATTTTAAATTACGTATAATTTATATAGCCTATTTAAAATACATCAATGATGATGCAGTCGTCTGGGCGGAAGTTTGATACCGCGACTCCGCCTCCGGGCTCCACCGACGATTACTTCTGCGCATGCCCAGGTTCCAAACTGACGTTTTTGCGTAAAGTGTCAGCGCCCATCAGCGTTCGTTTTGGCTTCAGTTCAATACAATGGAAGGAAGCGGCGTCGCGTCGTCCATCTTTTTTTACAGTCTATGGGCAAGACAGACAGCAATAGTTCCCGAGCGATTTCACTGTTTTCTATGATTTTACTGTACATACATGGATAATAAAATGTGTGGAAAAGAATCTGTCGGCAGTCTTGCGAGTTTGATTCATACATTGATAGTTTGTGTGTTGTTAATTATATGATGCTGTCAGCAGTTTAGCACTGCTCTGCATTGTGTTGATTATTAGGGACGAGAAAATTGATTATTTGTCAAATTCGAATGACGTTGTAGTATTTTTTCACAGTATGAGTGAGTTTAATTTGTTGATAGATCGATCGTTAATCTAGTTAACGATTTGATGCAGTCTCTGCAGTCACAACACTCTAAAACAGCAGAATGTTGCTTTTTTAATTATTTTAAAACCTAATTCCTAGTCAAATTAGAATGATTTCTTAGTTTTATATATCATTTGTGATTGCATTTTCTACAGATATGATCAGATGTGCAGTCTACCAATGATATTAGAGCGACAGCACTAGGAACGCCCACAAGCGACTTCACAGTAGGAGACTAGCGAAATGCAGCGAAAAAGTCGCTGGCGGTGTGAACGGGGCTTTAGTAAAAGTTTGTCTCAGCAGCTTTGTGAATAGGTTTAAAGAGAAAACTCTTAGCTAAGAACTTTTACTGCTATTTAGGAGAACTCTGATAAAATGTTTTGTGAATACGGCCCCTGATCTCTAATCAGATTATTTATTGTGGTGCATTTTATTGTTAGGTTTAAAATCTGTTTGTTGTTGTTGTTTATATTTTAGGTCATAAGGAGACATTACTGACCCTTGTACTGTGTGGAAACTCAGCATCTGTACAGTTTGGACATGACAACGTTCTACTGGGAGATGAACATTCATGTTTTAATACTATAGAAACACCCAGGATTGTTCCTGTACAGAGGAAGATATTAGAACATCATGTCTCTGTGATCAATATGACTGGCTTACATGAGGCTGATCATGTGCATCATCACATTGATGAACTAATGAAAGAAAATGAAATCCATGCCTTCATATTTGTTGTGCGATTGGGCCAGTTAACAGATGCTGATAAGATGGGTCTCGAATGGCTTCAGAGGATGTTTGGTGACAAAGTTCTTCAGTTTGTGATGATTCTCTTCACCTATGAGAGAGAAGAAGAATGTGACACTATAATTGATGATTTGAAGAAAAATCCTGTTCTGGAGCAGCTGCTGGAGAAATGTGGAGGAAGATTTCACACCTGCAACATGCTGATGAACAGCCAATCAGAGATGAGAGACCTGATGGACAAGATTGAGCGTCTGTTTAATGAGAATCAACAGCAGCAGTACACTAGAGAGACACAGGAGACAGAAGAGTCACAAAAGAGTGAAGGTGATAGTGGTGAGAAAAACACAGATTTGGTTTCCTGATTTTCACATTTTATCCTGATGATTTTTCACATTTTATCCAATAACCATACAATTATATAATTTAATATAGCTGTAAGCAGCAATTAAGGGGTCAAGCATAAAGGCGGCACAATAGGTCATGCCACCATGGCTGGGAGCATCAGAGTAAAAATGATCAATTAACTACATTTAATTTGAATTAGTTTCTTTGCAGACATGTAAAGAAATCACTTTAAAATTAAAATCCACTTTTTTTTCCATGATGTGATGCCCTCACGGTTTGTAAAACAAATCTTTGATATAGTTCTATAGGTCCTGATTTGGGGAACATAATAAATAACTGTCTTCTGACAGGGACTGTTCCAGACGATTTTAAACTAGCTTCCGTGTCACCGATCCCAAAGAAGTCTTTGCCTTATCCCGCAGTTTATTCAAACTTTTGACCGATCTCCAACCTACCATTTTTATCAAAAGTTTAGAAAAAATAGTATTTATGTAGCTGCAAAGCTATTTGAATAGGAATAGTATTTAAGATATTTTTCAGTCTGGTTTTAAAAAACTACACAGCACAGAGACCACCCTTTTGAAAGTCTTTAATGATATTTTAATGTCCACTGATGCTGGTAATACAATGGCTTTAATGTTGTTAGATTTGATTTTGTTGACCACGGTATCCTGCTGTCTCGTTTAGAGCGCTGCGTTGGTGTTAGAGGCACCGTACTTGGCTGGTTTCGGTCCTTCCTGTCCGACAAGATTTTCAGTAAACATAGGGAAGCACTCTTCTTCGGTTGCGCATGCAACATGTGGTGTCCCTCTGGGATCAACTTTGGCACCGTTACTATTTTCATTATACATGTTACCCATTGGCTCTATATTCAGGAGATTTGGGGTATCCTATCATTGCTATGCCGATGATACGCAACTTTACATACCATTTATGCGTAACGACAGGTCTGCCATAAATAAATTAACAGACTGATTTCAAGATTTGAAAACTTGGCTATCCTACTGAAAAATCTGATCTGAGCACTGTTGATTTGGGTTTTCTCACCCCATAACGTTCTTTTGTTGCTAAAGATCATCTGGGCTTTATTTTGGACAGTGGCTTAAAACTGAACAAAGAAATTAATATAAACGTCAGTTCCAGCTTCTACCACCTCCAAAGATCTACCACTTCCTTGTCCATTCTTTAAACCCAAATAGAGGCCCTCCTCCCTGCCCGTTTCTAGGGTTTTGCCCATCTCTACTGGTTGACATCTCTGATGTGTGTATCGAGTTTCATGCAATTTGAAGCATGTTAAGGGTGTACTCACACTAGGCATGGTTGCCTTGAACCGAGCGCGATTAACCCCCTCCCCACTCCCCTGCTGGCCTGCACTCACACTGCACTTAACTTTCCGGGCCAGAGCACGCTTACGTACGTCATATACGATGCCACTTTCTGAATGGAAGAAAACCGGAAGAAATGCGCTTTCTCTAGGATACTGCCTAATATATTTATAATTTATGCCGCACTACGATTTTCACTTGCACGTATCAGAGGATTATTACAAAGGCAGCTGAGGTTAATGGAGGAATTTGCAGCTTTACTCGCACACAACATTTCCTGTTCATCATCATCAATAAGGTGAGAAGCAGACCCCATTATAAACCCAAATACACTCGAATTAATTAATTGATAAGTGTACTATCAGAGTAGTAATAAAGATGTTTGCCGTCGTAATGAAAAAGTAGTAGCTGTTCGTGCTCAGGCACGGTTAGCACTCACACTGCATGCGAACCGCGCTCGAGCCCAACTGTACGGTAGGGATGCACCGATACCGGGCCGATACCAAGCTCATGTACTTGTACTCATACTCGTAAAAATACCCCCGATACCAATGGCCGTTATCGATATCGTTAATCGATATTCGTTATCGATTAGTGAAGGTGGGAAAGGCGGAATCGCGCTGAATGACACAGACCAGAAGTGCGCTCTCTCTCTTTCTTGCACGCGATTCCAGTTCTCTAGACAGTGTGCGATCGGTTCTCCTCGTGCATGAATGGTCAAATGCACACATAGTTTTCAAAATGTCCATCGTGTGGAGTATCTCATGTAAATACAGTCGGTTATGGCTTAAGTGGACATAAACATGTGTGTCAGTATCCATGGATTCGGTCTTAAAGGGATTTGTCATTAATGTTAATAAAACAACAAAATATGTTAAATGTATACATGGTAAATTAACCTAGTGTACCTGAAAAACAAGTTTATTTTATTTATATAACAATATATAGGCTATTGGTAATTATGCCCTTTGAACGTTATTGGACACTGTGAAATTTCTGTTCTTTAAGTTTGTGACAAGCACATAAAAATTATTACTTTTTTCATTAGTGTAATACTAAAGAAGCTGTCCTACATTCATTAGTCTCACTGTGTTGTGCTTGAAAAACTGCAACATCACCAAAAAAAAAAGAGAGAGAGAGAGAGAAATTAATAAATGTATAGGTATAGGTATCGGTATCGGCAAGTACTAAAAAAAAAATATCGGTACTCGTACTCGGTCCTTAAAAATGGTATCGGTGCATCCCTAAAGGACGGCTAAATGAAAAATCCTTCTTTTCACAGGTCTACATTTGCCATGTCTTGACATTATTCTGATGAAGTTTAAAGCAAATCGGGTAAAAATAAGAGGGTGATCTCTAAGCATTTTGAAAGTGACACACTTCCTGCTGCCAGTTGGTAGTGCTATAACTTTGACTCACAATTGTCACAATAGTCACACTCATGTGTGCATTTGAAGTGCTGATTGGCTCATGCAGATAGAACCTTATAGAACCAAGTTTGAGTGCGACTGTCTCCATGATGTCCTGTATTGTCTGCACCTGTTCTTGTTAGTCCCTGATTAGTTTAACTTCCTCCACCTGTGCCTGTTTAGCTCCCTCTTCACTCTGTGTATTTGTACTCCCCATTCTGTTCATCCTGTTTCGGTGTCCTGTGAATGTGGTCACGCTGGTTGCTACTTGTTACTCTCCAAGTAAAATTTAATGTTATTCGTATCCTGCAGGCTGAGACGGGACCTCCTCTCTCAGGTGAACTCGTCTTCTTTACACGGTGTAACCGTGACAGTGACTTTGTAGATAGAACCTTTTTCTTTCTAAAAAAAAGTACCAAAATGTACACAACTTTACGAACATCACATAATGTAAATAAGTTGTTACAGAATATGAATAAGTGAATAACTCTATTTTGACAAAAATGTCAGATAGAACCTTATAATTCCAAGGGGACGAACTGTGCACGATGGGCAATGTGCATTTAAAATGGGTAACATTATATTTGAAAGGCATTTTAACATTTAATATGCCTTAATTGCAGTTTATTAGATTATATTTTTGTTTACACATGGTTAAAATGTTTACTTTGTAAACCATGGAAAATCTACAAATAAGTCTACTATATGCCTAGCTGAACTATGGTCACTGTAGTAATGGTTCATTTTCATAAGCTGTCAGTGATTGTTGCACCCATAAAATGAAACATTTGTATTCTGACAGAACATCAATATGAACTTTTAATGTTCAATTTAAATAAATGTAATTGCACAAACTATGTAGGCTACTATTTCATTTTGTTTATTGTGGAATAATTAATTATAATAATATTCTATTTTTCTGTCTTGTGTTAAGGATTGTTCTGGGCTGCGTTTCCCAAAAGCATCAATGGTTTCTTACGATACTAAATGCAGCCCTGTTTGTATGTATTGTTGGCAGTGCGTGAACGCTCTCTGTGATTGATTGGTTCTGACTTGCAGCATTTGCGTGTGTTCAGATGAGCAGGAAAATGCTTCTACTACAAATTATATGCTAACATAGGTTATTTGTCCAATTCAATGCATATTGTATGCATTCAATTTATTGTTAAATAAACAAAATCATTGGTAAAAAAGACACACCGATATTTTTATTTGAGTATTGATACTTTCAATACTTAATGTCAGTATCGATATATCAATACTTCATATTGATCTGCCCATCCATAATATGTACCGATATGTAGGTGACTGTAGGTAAAACTAACCCCCCACCTTTGTCAAAAGGTGGCGCTACAGAGCTGCCTCTCCATGCCCGTCTCTCCATGCCCGTCTATAAGGCTTTGCCCATGTTTAACAGCTTACCCATCTGATGTGTGTTGAGTTTCATGCAATTTGAAGCATGCAAAGTGCCTCAAAGACACCCAAGAATTTGATTAAAGTTTGACATGTTGTTATACCAACAGTATTTAATATATCAAGAATTGTTTCACAGGTCTACATCTGCTGTGTTTTGACATTATACTGATGAAGTTTGAAGCAAATCGAGTAAAATTAAAGGGTTAGTTAAAAAATGAAAATTCTGTCATGTATTACTTACCCTCATGCTGTTCCACACCCGTAAGACCTTCGTTAATCTTCGGAACACAAATTAAGATATTTTAGTTGAAATCTGATGGCTCAGTGATTCCTGCATAGGGAGCAATGACATTTCCTCTCTCAATATCCATAAAGGTACTAAAACATATTTAAATCAGTTCATGTGAGTACAGTGGTTCAATATTAATATTATAAGGCCACAAGAATATTTTTGGTGTGAAAATATTCCGCTAGGCGCCGCCGAGTCCTCCTTCCCGAGGCAACAGCAGGCCCTAGAGCTGGACCCGAGGCCTCCCAAGTCTTCCTGATCTCAGGGGAGAAAAGAGGAAGGGGTTAAGTCCCGCCGAGGCCGGACCACCCCCAAAGCTCTCTCGTTCACTTTCCCCTCTGCCCCGTTCAGTTCCGGGCATGGGAATCAGTTTGTGTGTTCTGCTACCAGGGTCCACTGCTGTTGCACCCACGCAAAACGCTGTTATCATGGCAAACACAATAAATATTTTCCGTTCTCAAAGACAGAGCAATTTTCCTCTCCCACACTCGCTGGCGTATGGGCCCCTTCTAAGCGGTCCATCGCCTGGCGCCATTCAACCCCTTGCTTCACGGGCCGAGGCCTGGCAGGCCATCCCTGCGGTGTCAAAGTGGGTTCTGGGGATAATATCTCAGGGCTACTCGCTCCAGTTTGCTCGCAGACCCCCGCGCTTTGGTGGCGTTCTTCCTACTTCAGTGAACACGGACGACGCTCATGTCCTCCGATCAGAAGTGATGTCTCTGCTGCAGAAAGGGGCTATAGAAGTAGTGCCCCCCTCAGAAAGCGAGTCGGGCTTTTACAGCCGCTACTTCCTTGTCCCCAAAAAAGATGGCGGTCTCAGACCCATCTTGGACCTCAGACTTCTGAACCTTTCCCTCATGAGACGGAAGTTCAAAATGTTAACGCTGAAACAGATCCTCGCGCAGATTTGCCCCGGGGACTGGTTCTGTTCGCTGGACCTGAAAGATGCATACTTTCACATCCAGATAGCCCCCCACCACAAGCGATTCTTGCGATTCGCATTCGAGGGAGTGGCTTATCAGTACACGGTCCACCATTCGGGCTGTCCCTAGCTCCTCGTACTTTTAGCAAGTGCATGAACGCGGCTCTTTCCCCTCTGAGACAGATGGGAATCAGAGTTCTCAATTATCTTGACGATTGGCTCATTCTAGCCCAATCTCGAGCCGAGCTAGAACATCACAGATCCGTGTTACTCAGCCACTTGGAGTGCCTGGGTCTCAGGGTCAATTTGCCAAGAGCTCACTGCTCCCCAGCCAGCGTATAACGTTACTGGGTGCAGTTCTCGACTCAGCCCGTATGACGGCTGTAGTCTCACCAGAGCGCGCTTTGGTTATTCAGCAGCTCGCGGCCTCGGTCAGAAACAAAGCCTGTCTTCCTCTGAAGTTTTTCCAGAGGATGTTATGGCTGATGGCTTCCGCCTTCCCGGTTCTGCAGCTCGGCCTTCTTCGGATGCGGCCTCTGCAATACTGGTTGAAGCTTCGGGTCCCTCCTCATGCCTGGCGGCGCGGCCGCCTGCGCCTCAGGGTCAATCGAGCCTGTTTGACAGCTCTGAAACCCTGGACAAACCCCACTTGGTTCAATCAAGGAGTGCCCCTTCAGGCGGTGTCCAGAAGGACCGTGCTCTCGACAGACGCGTCCAACGAGGGTTGGGGCGCTCTTTGCGAGGGCAGTCCAGCCTTCGGCTCGTGGTCTCACGAGGAGAGCCATCTGCACATCAACTGCCTCGAGATGCTGGCAGTGATTCGAGCCCTTCGGGCGTTTCAGGCACACCTGACAGGACGCCATGTCTTAGTCCAGTCGGACAGCATGACAGTGGTGTCTTACATAAATCACCAGGGCGGTCTTTCGTCCAGCCGCTTATGCGCTCTGGCGACACGCCTCCTGGAATGGGCGTTACCGAGGTTTCAGTCGCTCAAGGCGACTCACATACCGGGGAGGACGAATTTGGGAGCAGACATGCTATCTCGGAGCAACGTCCCCTCAGACGAGTGGATGCTCCACCCACAGACAGTTCTCAGAACTTGGGTGTTCTTCGGGAAGGCAGAGGTAGACCTCTTCACCTCGAGAGACAACTCTCACTGCCCAATCTATTTTTCGAAGAAGGACGATGCGCTGGCCCACGCCTGGCCCAGTGCTCTCCTGTACGCTTTTACCTTGGTCGCTCTGATCCCTCAAGTCATCAGACGAGTCGAGGAAGACAAACACAGAGTCCTCTTGGTGGCCCCGCTCTGGAGGAGCCAAGTTTGGTCCTCGGAGCTATTCAGGCTTTCCACGAAAGCCCCGTGGCCAATTCCCCTGAGACGGGACCTCCTCTCTCAGGTGAACAGGACGATCTGGCACTCTCAGCCAGAACTTTGGGCTCTACACCTCTGGTCCCTCGATGGGAGCCTGCTAACCTCCCAGGGGATGTCCTAAAAACCATTTCTCATGCGAGAGCGCCGTCCACGAGATGCCTTTACGCCCAGAAATGGTCTGTCTTTGTTGGCTGGTGCTCTGCACGCAACATAGACCCTGTGGAGTGTGACGTATCACCGATACTGTCCTTCCTCCAGGAGCGTTTGGATATGGGTCGCACCCCTTCAACGCTCAAAGTTTACGTAGCAGCCATTGCAGCGTTTCACGCTCCTATCGCTGGCCAGTCAGTGGGACGAAACAACCTTGTGGTGCGTTTCTTGAGAGGTTCTAGGCAGTTGAATCCTCCTCGCCCTCTTACCGTCCCTACCTGGGACCTCTCCCTGGTCCTCAGGGCTCTCAAAGGGCCTCCCTTTGAGCCGCTGCGTCCAGCTGATCTCAGGCCCCTGACGCTCAAAACCGCTCTGCTGCTTGCTCTAGCATCGGTTAAGCGTGTTGGCGACTTGCAGGCTCTCTCTGTGAACCCTGCGTGCCTCGAGTTGGGTTGGCGGTCTCTAAGCAGCGTCTTTCACGTTGGTTAGTCGACGCTATTGCTCTCTGTTACTCCTCTATGGGCCAGAACTGCCCCATAGGAGTTAGAGTCCACTCCACTAGAGGAATGGCTTCCTCTTGGGCCTGGTCCAGTGGAGTTTCCATTAAAGACATCTGTGAGGTGGCCGGCTGGTCTTCGCCATCCACTTTTGTAAGATTTTATAATTTGGATATCCCGACCTTACAAGCTTGGGTCCTGTCAGTGTGATTCCGCGGCCTCTACTGAGCTCCGCTTCATGCCATTCCAGGAGTTATTTCCTCGTTGCAAGTGTAACATGGGTTCGGCGGCTTCGCCCTTCTCACTTGGGCACCGATAGGGAACCAGCGGACAAGACAAGTCCAGTTGTTCCCTGCCGTGGCACGGCGCGGTTGAATTCGTTCCCCATACGCAGTACGAGTGAAGTATCGAAAGGGAACGTACTCGGTAGAGATGAGCCGGATACTCGGCTGAAACGAGTATCCGGTACAGATAAAGCACTTCTGCCGAGTACGAGTATTATACGAGTAATACGAGTCAATATCTGTGCTCGGATTGAATGAAAATCATCACTGGGTAGCTGATTGTGTCAGCGTTCTGTGATAGGCTAGTCACAGCGCCCCTCCCCTACACACATACAGATGTATTGTGTTGCTGTGTCTCGCTCTGCTCACTCACAGTCACACACAGAACAGCTCTCTGTCTCTCCCTCAGTCACTCGGGTTCGCGGGTCTTTTCCGTTAACGTTTAGGGTTTCTTCAGCTTTTTACTTCGGGTTGTAACGTTAATAATACGTACTTACTAACCAGTAGAGTTCTGGTAAACGTGGGTTCGTTCAGACGTGGTGCTTGCTTGGTAGAATGCGACTCGCATTGCGTCTCTGCCTGTCGGAGATTTTCTTTCTTTTTTAAACCTTCAGCTGTCTCTAACCAGTAACCAGACACTGAGTGTCTGACACGTTTTTGCTGTATTTCATAAAAACGTAAAGGTAGTAAGCTAGTGTTATAAATATTACAAATTAATTATTAAGCTACACACACACACACACTCACACACACACACCTGGTGTGGAAATAAAAAATAAAAAAAATCACACTGATCATAAAAAAATTAAAAGTTATGTTGTTCATTACATTTTACTTCATAATTGCACTGCATTGTTTTGTTTTCATTGTTGCAAAACTTGTTCTGTAATATAGTTTGTTTGCTATCGTGATCAAAACCATTGATCTGAAGCTCAATCCTGATGCTGTCCTGTAAATATTTTTCTAATCAGCAATAAATATAACAATTTTCGATCAACCCATATCAATTGCATGCTTAAAATAACATACCGGTTAAAGCCCCGCCCATTTCAAGACAAGCCCCGCCTACTTCCTGGTTAGGCCCCACCCACTCCGAGTACAGATACAGATACAGATACAGATAATGCTGTACTCGCTCATCCCTAGTACTCAGTTACTAACGTAACCTCGGTTCCCTGAGATACGGAACTGAAGTACTGCGGTACTTGCCGTGCCAGGAGGCTGCGGCTTCAGTGTTGTCGCTTCAGTCGTATGACCTGAAATCCTATGGCGAAATGCCTGCTTATATATCCCTAAACCCCGCCCATTTCGGCGGGAATATTCGCGCACTTTATCGCCATAGGCCGCGCAGCTATGCCGCGCTGTCATTGGTTCAACAACTTGTCTATGAGTGAACCAATGACGGTGCAGTTACACTGCGTTATTGAAAAAGGCTTCAGTAACGGGGAAAAAGGAGACCTTCCCCCATACGCAGTACTCGTTCCGTATCTCAGGGAACCGAGGTTACGTTAGTAACCGAGTACGTTTCCTTCGGTCTCCACCCCCTTTTTAAAGTGCTAGTGATGTTTAAATAGTTCACTCATTCATTTACACTGCAAAAATGCTTTTCGTACTGAGTATTTTTTGTCCTATTTCAAGTACAAATATCTAAAAATACTTATATCAAGATGGATTTTGCATATAAGAAAATGATACAAGATATTTAGTCTTGTTTCCTGGGGGGATCTAAATTAAGTGCATTTTAGTTAAGTAAAATTATCAATATCTGCCAGTGTGGTAATAAAAATAATCTTAATGCAAACGGAAAACAAGATTATTTGGAGTGTCTATTACTAAGTGCAAATTTACAGTAGCTCCGCCCACCAATGTCACACCAGGTTAAAATTAACATACGCTCTTTGTAGCTGCAGTGGTGTAAGCAGTAGCGTGTTGGGTGTGGAGCATTAACTTGTGATGTGATTTACTGGGTTCGAATCCGCCTTCTCTTTTCCTATCACATATCACATCAGAAAGGCATTTATTTTCAATAAAAATGAAGAAAATGTTCTAAAAGTGGAAGTAAATTGCCTAACGAGTGTTTAATAATGATAAATTCATTTACACTCTTATTATTGCATCCTGTTAAATTATAATTTTTTTCTTCTTTTTTTTGGCATGTGGGATACCACAAAAATGATTAGTTCAATAACTTACCATTCTAACAGTTTTCACCTTTGATATTATAAGAGTGATAAGAATTAAACTTGCATTGACTCCTGCGGGCATCCTTTTGTCACATGCTGTTGCCATGGTGAATCGTAATATCGGAGCTCCATTGATGATGGCTTTTCATAGTCGTGGTGCACGTGCTTAACTCAGAGTCAACCTATTCAGAGTCGATTGAACTAACTGAATTCAGCAGTTCTGAAACCGAAAACTCAGAGTTTCCCATTTCAGGGTAAGTCAACTCAGAGATCAAGTTTTAACTCAGAGTTGGTTGAACCTCCTTATTGAAACGGGCCCCAGTACTGCATATTGATGAAAATATTTATTTCTCACCACATTGTAAAACCATTCGATACATCCATGCCTTTCCAAAGGTTACATTTTGCACTGGAAATCAGAACATATTCTAAATACAATATACAAAAACATACATTTGTGGAGACAAAACAAAAGCCTGATTTTACCGTTTTTCTTGATTGTTTACACACATTTTCTGAAAGCATGCCTCATACTCTCAGAACTCTACACACAAATCAAAAAACACACACACAATGGGCAAAACCCCTCAATTCTCCTGCAAAATGAAACTTTACATTCAAAACAATGTTCTTTCTTCTCAAAATGGTATTTTGCTTTCAAATGACACACACAAACCATCATATGAATAGACATTTATAAGAACCAGTTGAACACTGATGTGCTCTATGTAAAACACTATGATGAATGGAAAACACTTCTCCATTCATCATAATGACTTTGGTCTTTATTTGGTTCAGTGTTACACTTACTACAGACAGTACATACATAAGTGTGTTGTAAAATATTTGTAGTATATTATATATAAATAATAGTTTTTATAGTCAGAATACACAAATACACGGTAACAAATATATTTTATTTTTCAAACAAAAACAATGTACAGTGTACATCCCAACCAATGCAAAGTTGCACATATAGTGGTCTACATACAAAACAACAGAAGAATTTACTGTATACAGTTACAGTAAAAAAAAAACTATGCTGCATCCTCTCTTCCGTTTCGGTCTGGCTACAGCACCTCATCCACATCACAAGCAATGTTTTCCCTGGCCAAGCAGCGGGGGAAATATCGCCTAGCATGGCGAGTCCAGCCATGAAAAGCATCAACTGCTATATCTGCACGTGTCTTCCATAGCTTGGAGAAGGGGTATACGCGTTTGTGGATTTCGGTCATACTCTTTCCATCACCAGGCAGAAAAAATTTCTCAATAGGATTGAGGAATGGGGAATATGGAGGGAGATAAACAACTAAAAAGCGTGGTTGGGCAGTGAACCAGTTACGAGTCAGAGCAGCCAGGTGGAAACTTACGTTGTCCCAAATGACAACGTACCTGAGCTGCTCTGGGCCGTCTATCTGATCTGGGGGAATGAGTGTGTTGTGTAGAGTGTCCAGGAATGTGATCAGATGGGCAGTGTTGTAGGGGCCAAGGGTAGCATGGTGATGGATGACGCCGTGGTGGGTAATTGCTGCACACATTGTGATGTTCCCTCCACGCTGGCCAGGGACTTCAACAATGCCACGCTGGCCGATGATATTCCTTCCCCTCTTTCGTCTTTTTGTGAGGTTGAATCCAACCTCATCAATGAAGATGAACTGGTGCTCCACTGCAGCCACCTCTAGCTCAAGGACTCTCTGAAACACACATGACAATATCAGAAATAGACATGGAGTGGTCACTATTGTGAAGCACAATCATTATGATTACAGTACTGAAATATGTATAATTTACACAGTGTTGAGAGTATGCATCAATTGTGGGATTGTATAGGACTCACTTGCACATAGTTATATCGCAATTCTTTGACTCTTTCTGAATTGCGTTCAAATGGCACCCTGTAGACCTGCTTCATCCTCAGATTATTTCTGCGCAAGACACGGCCCAGTGTTGATAAGCTTACCCTATCAATATTTGGAAATATCTTATTGTTTTCTATTATTTTTCTTTGTATTTGCCGTAATGTTATGGCGTTATTTTCTAAGACCATGTTCATGACTGCAGTTTCCTGTTCAGGAGACAGAACACGTTCCCGACCACCTTGTGTAGGTAATCTTTCAGTTCTGCCAAACAAATAGTAAAATACTGTAAATACTGTGTAGGAATACAAAGTAGGAATACATTTCCCAAATATTTGAAACATACTTTATTTTTACAGTCCTACAGAACAGCCCACAGGCAATTCTGTACTACTGTACTCATTGAGCACTGTATTGATTTGCAGTAATGCAATTTTCTAGTGTGAGTAGATTTCCTACCTATTCTCATTTCGGAAAGTCCGGATGATGGATGCTACAGTGTACCTGCTCAAATTTGGCTGTACCCTTTGCCCAGCCTCCCTCATTGTTAGACCATGGTTGACCACATGGTCAACCAAAGTGGCTCGGATCTCATTAGAGATTATGGTCCTTGGCCTTCCTCGTCCTCGTCCTCATCCTCCTCCTCTTACTCTCACTCCTCTGGCTCTGGCTCTGCCTGTTTCCATTGTTGGCATCCATTGCTCCAAAACAGAAGAGCTCACCTGTTGCCCTTTTATGCTAAAGCTCTGTTTGCTAATTGTAAAAGTGTGCGACGTGTTTGCCCATGTGATGAGTCAGTGTGCATATTTGAATGGCAGTGTGTTCCTTGTGAAAACAAGAGATTTTTCTGCCCGAAAATTGTGCCAAATGCAGAGAATTGTGTGTAGTGTTTTGAAAAAAGTGTGTTTTAGAACTGCAATGTGAGTGTAAAGCAGGAATTGTGCTTGTAGTTTAGCAGAATTGGTTCAGGGGTTGGTGCATGAGTTACATGTTGTGGTCATTGTGTCTCAAGTACCAATATTTGTGTGTAAACAATTGAGAAAAACTGTAAATGAAAAGAAAAAAAAAAAGAAAAAAACACCTCAATGGGTTTAAGGAAGGGACAGTATGGTGGGAGGTATTGGAGTTAAAATTGTGGATGCTAATGAAACCAGTTTTGGACCAGAGCAGATAGGTGGAAATATTGTCCCATATGACAATGTATCTCATCTGCTCTGCATCCATTTGGTCTTCTGCTGTGACGATTTTGTGCAGTCTGTCTAAAATGTGAATATGTGGGCCGTGTTGTAAGGGCCTAAGTTGGCATGCTGGTGGAGGACCCCATTCTGTGTGATTGCAACATATATTGTGATGTTACCACCACGTTGTCCCGGGACATTCAAAATGATTCAATATGATGTTTCTCCCTCTCCCTCTTACTGCAACATTGCCTTCCATTTTGTTGAAGACACGTAAACTCACCTTTTGCCTTTTTATAGTACTTGCACCTGATTGTTTAGTTTACAGTTAAGCACCTAAGTGTCTGCAGACCTGACGGCTGTGTTTGATCAATTGGTTTATGGTGTGGTATTTTGGACAGCAGTGTCTTGAAATGGCAAAGAAGTGACATTATGTCAGATTTCTGTGTCTAATGTAGAGAAGTGTGTTTAGTGTTGTGCAAAACAATGTGTGTAGTGTTTTGCAAAAAGTGTGAGGCTGAGAATGTGCTTATAGTGTGCAGTTCTGGGCTAAGGTTTTGCTCCTTGAGTGTAGAGTTTCAGTAACTGTGTGTTATTTTTAATTTTAGTGTGTAAGCAATCGTAAAAAACTGTAATAGGAATGGCAATGATTACAATAGGTGCCTACACACCTTCAGTGCTTGGCCCCTGATAATAAGAAACAGACCAATTCCAATAGGGTCCTCGCACTATTAGTGCTCGGGCACTAATAATAAGAAAAGGAGCAGTTCCAATAGGTTCCTCACATAATTTGTGCTCAGGCCCTAGTTAAGGTTTGAAAGAAAGGCACTTTTATAATACTGGCCATGTAGGTAGCAGCTTTTAAAAAATCTTTCTTTCAAATTTTTTTTTTTCTTTCTGCCTCATTTTAGATGAACTCTCAATCAATGAAGAACAACTGAAGGACATGACAACATCAGAGACTAGAGAAAAAAATGAGGTGAGTAAATAAAGTGCTCATTTTACTGGCTGCATTAATAAAAACCAACTACATTTTATGGTAAATGTAAAGCATTTTGAGCTGAATAAAATAACAACAACATAAAACATAAATAACAATAATAATTAATTAATTAATTAAAAATAAAATAAGATTAAAAAAAACAACAATGAATGGCTGTAAAAAA
Source organism: Anabarilius grahami (assembly GCA_003731715.1). Taxonomy (NCBI): domain Eukaryota; kingdom Metazoa; phylum Chordata; class Actinopteri; order Cypriniformes; family Xenocyprididae; genus Anabarilius; species Anabarilius grahami. The sequence continues at coordinate 83,423 of RJVU01059382.1, read as the reverse complement.
AATGGGG
>RJVU01059382.1:38121-66107 GCA_003731715.1 Anabarilius grahami | reverse complement strand
GCTCGGACGAAATGGTTCTTCTTCTTCAGGCCCGGACTGGCTAATCGGGAGCACCGGGAGAATTCCCGGTGGGCCGGTCTGTTTATTTGGCCACGAGGGCCGGTGTTGTCATGGCACTGGGTTGAAATATGGAAGCTCTAGAAACTGTGGACGCGGCCAAACGTACTAAGCTGAGTAGCCTAACTTTTTCCTAAAAACCAGTCAGTGACGGATTTAGGCCTGAACGGCCCAGGTCGGCACAGGGCACCCGCGCAAGAAAAAAACAAACAAACAAATGCGCGATCGGGTTTTTACCGCTCATTTGCACGCAGCGTCAATGATATCATGTCACTCTGGGGGTAAATTAACCTGGTCGGGAGGGACTCGGAGTGTGCGCCCGGAGAAGACACCTCACTCAAAAGTATACGAGAAGAAGGGATGAGGTGACGTCTGTAGGGACAGCGGGACAAGTTCTAAATCAACGCTAAATTATGGTGAGGCAAAAGGTCTAAGCCACCGGAGGCCGATTTAAGTAACGTAAATAAATAAAAAGGAATAGGGGAAAACATGCAAAAGATAAAGGCATGTATGCAGCTAACTCATATCGTAATAACAGTAGGCAAATAATAAAATATGGCCTATCACTTATGTTATGTTGCTTGATATGCAATTACACATTGGCCAGCAATATTCATTTTTCTGTCCAACTAGCTTAACCAGACAGTAAAATGTGATTTTGTAACATGTAACTTTTTTTTTTAAACAAACATAATAGCCTACTTTAATATTTTACATTTACATTTATGCATTTGGCAGACGCTTTTATCCAAAGCGACTTACATTGCATTATCCTATACATTTTTGTATCCAAGTATGTGCAATCCCTGGGATCGAACCCATGACCTTGGCATTGCTAGTGCCATGCTCTAACCACTGAGCTACAGGAAAGCTGTAAAGTTGTGTAATTTAAGTGTAATAATTTAAGTATATACATTTATATAAAATAGCAACATTTTATGTTAAATACACTTTAATAAAGATCTACATTTCTAAATTTTATTCATAGTGATAGACATGAAAAATGTGCCTGGGTTTAATGGACGATTACTGCCATCTACTCATAAAGCAAACACTTAATTAAATTAAAATTAAAATAACATGATTTTTTAACTACAGCCACTAGATGGCTAGAGAATTAACTAGTGGTTCACATTATAAAATCATTATTATAACTATAAAAATAACTATCAAATTGTAGCATTTTTTGTACTATCATTTGTACTATCATGGGTATTTGAAGATATTTTTGAAAAATACAATTATTTACAAGGTTGCAGAGAACAGTGCACTATTGCAGACTTATATACTGAGGTTTTAATTACATTATTTTAATATAGTCAGTCGTGAATTAAAGTGGGCCGGTCTAAGGCATGAAACTCCAGGGCTGAAAATGAGTTCCAATCCGGCCCTGTCTTCTACAGGTGCGCGCGCTGCGTCTTCTTCTTGTTTGACAGGTGTCAGCGTTAAGGTGCAATACTGCCACCTGAGAGCTCAACCAGGTACTGGCGCTGGAGTATTTACATATCATATTCTTTTTAAATATTGTAGTTATCACCAATACCGGTATATTGTCACACCTTAAATTAACACGATATTGATATTTCATGCTTTGAATATCACGATTATCGTCAATACCGGAATATTGCGACACCCCTAATGGCATGTTTACTAATGTAAGTTATGTGTACAGAGACACACAGAACATGCAGGATTCATATTTAAACTGTCTTTTTGCAGTTTAATATTTATAGACACTAGTCTATATCGCGATTACCCACAGGGTTAGCAGACAAAGAGCTGCTGAAGCTCTGCGTGTGGTCCCAAAAAAACGCGCAGGGTGCGAACGGGAAAGCAACGCCGAGAAAGGAGTTTCATGACCTGCGTGTCGACGTGATCATGTTCCCATTTGAAAACATGAATCATGAACCTTTAGATGAAAACAGAAAACGACAGCATCCAGGAATGCATGGACGGAGAGGCGTCTTTAAAAAGACGCTTGCTGCCCGTGCTTGCTCTTTTAGGGAATACTCTTTAGCCGAAGTGCCCAGGGGTAAATGCTGCCCTGTGTGCACAGCAAGCTGGATGCAAACACTGCTGGAACGTGGCATCACACCTGCAGAGAGATCCCACAATGAGCTTCAAGCAAAATAGCAATTAAAATGGCTGTTTTTAGAGTAGGGTGGCCATACATCCGGATTTTGGCCGAACAGTCCGGATTTTAAGCCCCCTGTCCGGCGTCCGGCACAGCCTCAAATTTGTCCTCCTTTTTGGAGTTGCACTGAATCAGCCTAAAAAAACCCACTCTAGAATCTTTATTAGGATGCAGCAGCATACCGTCTAATACTGTAAGATCTCTGGTCAAACAAACGATTGGCTGAAAAAAAAAGTAAACAAGCCTGCTGGCTACATCATATCATCACGTTTTGTTTATGTATTTCTGTTATTTCCAGAAGTCCAGAAATGTTATGATTTCTGGCACTGTGCACTTTGAAAGACTTTTTTGAAACAGACATCACAATGTCTCAAATACAAATACTGTGAACAAACACTTTTTTGCCTCTTGTGTTACACATAGGTCTACATCAAATTATCCGGCAATGAATAGAGTAGACTTTTTCAGAATCACTGTATCATGATTCCATCGATATAATGGACAAAATTGTATTACGAGTACATTTTAGTTGCGAGTACACCAGAGTCCTATGCAATTATTCATGCCTCACTAAATGCCGCAAAATGTCCTCCTTTTTGGTGTTATGGAAATGGCCACCCTATTTTAGAGTGTTCTCCTGATAGCAATTAAAATTGCTGTTATTTGCTCAGAAATTTACTCTCAATAGAGGTGAATTGGAAAGAGCGATTGCTGTACAACCACTCGGCTCCGAAGCAAAAATATGACTGAAGTGAGTATGGCGGTCCTATTTATACCTGTATGTGCCGGGTAGGTGTGACTTGGCATGTAAATCTCACTGGCCAATCTCTATTGGCTTGTTTTGTACCACTTGGAGGTGATTGGGCTCCCAGACGAGACCCCATTACATCAGTATCAACATAATGTCGAATGTGATTAACGGAATGGGAACCATGGTTACGTGGGTAACCCGAGATGTTACTGGAGCAAAAAATAATTTAATGTAGTCTTTCATTCACCACTACAGAAGCTTAATCAACTATGATGGCTTCCGCCTATAAGAAACAGGGAAATGTGAAAAGTGTCTGTATTCGGACCTAGTCCGGCAAAGCAACTTATCACACATTTTACCTAGAGTAACCTTTTTATTTTCCATGCTCCCGTGTTTTCCTCCCCCTAAATTCATCAAAGACATGAATTCATTAATCTCAAAATTTATCTGGGCCGGTAAGCATCCTAGAGTCAGTTTTTCAGTATTGCAGCATGCAAAAATCGCACGGCAGTCTTGCTCTCCCTAACTTAACACTTTAACACCTTGCTTTCCAAATTAGGGTCATGCATGTCTGGATGGACACCCACTCCAAAGTACCTTGGAGGAGTATTGAATCTGACTGTGTTCTCCTTCATAGGCTTCAAGATCTGCCTTTTACTGGTATAGGCTTAAGATGTCTTCATCAGAAATTTGGAAACATTATTTCAACTACTTTAAAAGCTTGGTTTAAAGTAGTTGCTTATAGATCAAGGACACTGTGCCCTGAAAGTTTCCAGTGTGTTTTATCCACTTTAACAATAGGTGATCATCTAAGCTAGAATTTCAGGGCGCACCATACACTTTCATTGCAGACCTTAAAGGGCATATTGCAGGTTAGAGCTTCAGTGATTCAATGTATAGAAAAATAATGTATGAAATAGATTTTCTTGAAAAAAAACGTATAAATACGCTAATTAGGCTTCTGGAGTCGTTTTTTGTGAGAGAATTTTACTTCCGCATCTGAAAAATGCCAAATCGGAAGTGACGTAACTGAAGGGAGCGCGATCAATATAAACAATAGGAAAACAATGGATCTCAATGACAGTTCGGACGCTAAGGAAATTGTAAATGTTTATTCATACTCGTATAACAAACCACAGCCTTACAATTAGCCAGCTATGTGGTCAAGAGAGCAGGACAGGCCAGAATTAGACAGATTAACGGTCAAAAGAGACAAATTGAGCTGTTGTGTGAGGAGAACCAGTGGAGAACAGCGCAGAGACCGGTGTTAGCTTATAGATAGCCTATACACGTTAGCAAACGATATGTAACAGTTACATATCAGATCACAATATTGTACAGATTATTATGAATCAGGCAAAAGCAAAGCTATTGGTCATCTAGGAGTAACGTTATTGATTACTAATAACAGAAACTAATAAACTTCCTTAATATCCGTCCACACTAACGTTACGTGATATAGCGGTTTTTCATCACGACTGATTTGGTAACGTTAGTTAACAAATGTAAAAAAAAAAAAAGATAAAAAAACAAGACTTACGGTGCACCATTCACGTTTCATCTCTCTGACGGATCCGTGATCATGTCTCCCGCCGGAGGCCGAACATGCAGTGTTACTGTATGTGTTTCATGTAATGTTATTATTCATTCATTATGTGTTATGAGTTTATTCCGTGCCGATCACTGTGTGGGGATGCATATGACGCCATGATTATGTAGTTGTGTAACTTGAATGTATAGCTATACGTTTACATTCAAGTTTATATACATGGCATGGATGAAATTGGAGTACATTACCAGCACATAATTCAAAACTGTTTTGTGTGAGTGTGAGACTGTATGTATTTGTGAACATAATTTGTATTCATCAGTGTTGAAATTGATTCAAGTAAAAACGGTGAAGAAGCATCGCGTGTGTAAGTTTATTCATTTAATATAATCATTTTACAGTATTATTACAATGTTAAACTCCATCATATCGCCAGGATGATAATCCTCCGTCTGAACGTGTTTTCGAAGCAGATGCAGAAGTGAAGTCCGTCTCTTCACCTGCACAAACACACCGGCACGGAAGATAGCAGCGTCCTTTTTCTTGTTAGTAAACCTCTGGACTCGATGTCCTGACAGGCTGGAGTTTGTGCAGCCTCCACAAACACAATCATTTACCATTTCGATGATAAATAGAATACAAAAACTACCGAAAACACACTGATTCACGACCGCTGTTGCTGAATACCAGCTCTACTCTGCACTGAATCTGCACTGAGTAAGGACATTACGAACCCTCTGGCATGCGTAAAACTGCAAATTAAAAGAGCCGTGACTACTCAATTGCAGTGTGATCCCAACCACTACTGAGTAGAAATTATTATAGCTAGAGTTGGGAAGGATTTATGATTATAATAAAAATGATTACATTTTCACATAAGACCTCAGCCTGCTCAGGGGCTTGGCTTTGTCTAAGGGCTTGTGCAAGAGGCTCTAGTGAGAGTGCAAATAAAAGTGGTCCATGCAACAGCAATCGAAAGAGGTTTTGTCTCCCTGCATGAATGACTTTGAGTGTGCCAGGGAAGAAGAGAAATGACTGAATTCCGAGTGTATCCATCTTCTTCCGCACCTCAGGAAAAGCCTTCCTTTTCTTAGTGGTGTCTGCGCTGTAATCCGGAAAGAAATGAAGAATTTTGCTGCCCTATTTGACCAGGTGCGGCCCTTGCCCCTTTGAGAATAGCTTGTCTATCAGTGTAGGGACACAGATTTTACTAATAAAATTGATATAATGAATAATATATGTGTCAAATAAAGTTCTTAGTCTTTTCTTCCTGTTGGGGATACTACAATAATTTACTATGAATTAAATGGAAATCAAATTAAATACACTTTATTGTGTAACCAAAATACCAATAATGCCCAAAAGAAAAAGAAAAAACTTAGCGTGTGACTTTTAATTATAAACAAGCCCGAAATACACCGGGACTCTTATTTTGAAATGTATGCAGGCTGATTCTTCAGATTCTTACAAAAGTATAAAACATTTTATATAAAGGCCATAAGTAGACATTGTAATAATTCATCAACCTGAGTTCATTAGCAATCGCGCAATGGCATAAATCTGCGCTTTTCATTGATTGAGAATCACTTTAAAGCAGCCTAAAGCACTGTTGCGCAAGCCTGTAGAACAAGCAGGTACGAAACGACTAGTTAATCGATCGCGGATGGTTTCATTATCTTGGGCGGATACAAAAGTATAAGAGGATAAAAATAATAAAAGCAAAAATGTGTCTCCAAATATACTTGGGTGGCGGTTAGTATAACCTACCTGGGCGGCCTGCCCAAGTAAAGTCTATGAGTGGGAAGCACTGCATTCATCTCCCTCAGTACTTTCTCTGAGGCCGACTAACCACACATTGAATCTCCTGCTGCGATCTTCCATGTCAGCAATCTTTAATGTGATGTCTTTGAGTTTGGATTTCAGATCGCTGATCTGATCCCTGTCTTTACTATAAGACAATAATTTATACATTTGGAGCAGAATCATTTTGATGAAATCCATCATGACATGCTGCAAAAGGAAAAAATTAAGTGTGGGGTGGACAGGGCAAGCTTGCTTGCTCTCTGCCTTCCCAAGTTATGCAAGTTTATTTTTGCCACAACAATAACCCAAGCCAGGATAGCTAGCCAAATTCATCCATGGCCATTATTTTATTTGGCATATTCTGCCCTGTGGGCCCACTTAAATTTAGATACTGCTGTTTTGATTGGAATGATATATTTGTCTTCGGTGTCCTTCCAAACACCATCTCACCATCTTTTTACACTTTCACACCCCCCTCTGGCCAGAGCATCATAAATTTTTTTCCTGCCTCAGCAGCTTGTGAAATGAATGGAGAATGTATATATTGGTATAATGGTGGAATGCCACAAAATCTGAACGGGTAACACAACTTTGACGACGGCAGAAGCTACTGAACGTAGACACACTTGTTCCCCTTGCAACAGTGTTTAAACGTTAGGATATCAATTACAATTGTCCAATGTCATTTGCTATGGGATTGAGTTTAAGACCACAAATGTAAACCTAACTTTTCAAAAGCAAATACATTAAATGGTTTAAAATAATCATATAGACCTACAGTTGAGAGAGCCAATTCATTCTAATTTCTCAAATGCAATTTGTCGTTCATTGCACAATTACAATAGTAGAGTATCATATACACTATGTCAGAATGATGATTTATGGCCCTAATTTATGACCGCAATATTTCTGTGTTGTCACTCAAGCTGACTGGACAGTGGATGTCAAATACGTTTTATGAGTGCTGTGAGCCTTGATTGGCAGGTCAGTGGTTGTCAATGGTTGTTTTTTATGGTTGAATTTATGGGGGTCGTATCTTACCCCAGATTGGCAGGTCAAGAGTTTCAATGAGATATAGGGTGAGTTGGATTTATATTTAGATATATGGGTAAATTTATGGAGGTTGTATTTTACCCTAGATTTGGCATTTTTATGACATTTTGGTGAATCCTAGGTATCTGGCTTCTTCTAATCTGTTGGGAACTGATAGTGGCCATGTTTTTCCTTTGATTATGGGGGGTAAGAGTCACCCTAGCAAGCTTTACACCTCAGATCAGTGCTGTTTGGTCAATGGGGCATATGTTAATTGAGTAAAAATATCTGAGTCAAGACATTAAGGAGGTATTACCCTACACCACAGTGGCTATATCCATTAAAATTACATGTCTGGGCATGTTCTTTTTAGAACAACTGTGCTTGCATGCGTGCGTGCGTGTTGGTCCCATAGGATGATCAGTAATACCAGAACTATAGATTAATGTTAGTTTCCTAAAATAACGAATCACAAATATTCATCAAGCCACAGAGTCCTCATTAACCACACACATCGATAGGATCCTTGTTAAAAAGACAAAAGAATGAAAAACATTTATTTAACTCACAGTGAAGGTGATTCTGAGTCAACACGGTGGGGCATTCTATGTGTTTGTGTTAATGGTTTTACGACGCTGGGCTCTCACACAAAAACATCTTATGCGGATTTAGTGTACATAGCATTGTTCAATTCAGTTCAATTCACATTTATTTGTATAGTGCTCTTCACAATATGCATTGTTTCAAAGCAGCTTTACAGGGAGTGCATGTCAACATTTCAATAATCTGGCATCAGAGTGTGCAAGTTGTGTAATTTTAGAAATGTATATACAAATCACCCAGTTAGCTAACAATCTATTAATTTAAACAATGTATTAAATTAGGGCAGAAACAATGTGCTCATTGAAGTTGTGAAAATATGTTAACAAAATGATTAGGATATATAGAAATATTTAGCACTGGTGCATGTTGATCCAGAGTTTGGGGTCCTTGCGGGGGGTGGGGGTCAAATCTCCACAGGAGTTGAGGCATCTGAAGTCTTCTTCAGATCTGAATGTGTCTTTACTTTTGATACATTTTAAGAAATGTTTTAGTTTTAATAGTTTGCGTCTGTGCGTGTGCGCGTCTGTGTGTATGTGTGTTGCAAAAGAACAAATACATATTTGACTTCAAACTTCTGAGTAAAATAAGACACACAATTTTCTTTAAACTTTTACTTTATTATATTCTTTAATTTCTTTTAAACAGTCTGATGACCAGCATTTTTATTACTAATGTAGCCGAGTGGCTTCCTCACACGAGCAAAAACTAATCTATGTGTTATCTTTGTGAGGTCGGGACACAAAAGTTTGTGTTGGGTGATCAAGCTTCATACTAAAATAAAACTCAGAGTATGCTTAAACATGTAATTATACAATATTTTAAATAGGAATATTATGGTTTCATGTTGCTTTAAAGTTTAGTTTGTTTGTTTTTTACTATCACTTTTTTAACTTCAACATCCAGCACAAAATTAAAGAGATGAGAGTAGAATGTTTCAACTATTACCATCGTCTTTGACCTCAAATAAACAGGTGTTTTTCTCTCTCTCTCTCTCTCTCTCTGTGTGTGTGTGTGTGTGTGTGTGCGTGTATGTGTGTTGCAAAAGAACAAATACACATTTAATTCAAAATTCTGAGTAAAATAAGACATAAACGATTTTAATCATTTAAACATTTGTACATCTGTTTGCCATTAAAAGCAAGGCACGTTTAAACAAAACTTTTACTTTATTTTATTATTTAATTTCTTTTAAAACAGTCTGATGACTATCATTTTTATTACTAATGTAGCCGAGTGGTTTCCTCACACGAGTAAAAACTCTTTGAATTTGTTTGTGACAAATACATCATTTCCACTTAGAAAACTTTTTTAAATGTATGGATGAACCTTTCTCTTTTGACAAAACTACATTTAAAAATGATTTACCTGAGGTGTTTAACAACCACAAGGGAATCATGTTGATTATTAAGTTAAGCATATAGTACAAACATGCAAGGCTCAAGAAAACTAATCTTGGTGTGATCTTTTTGAGGTCGGAAGACAAAGCTTTATACTAAAAGAAAATACTTTGGAAGTAATTTTCAAACTGAGAGTATGCTTCAATATGTAATTATATAATATTCTCAATTATACAACATTTTCAATAGGAATATTATGGTTTTATGTTGCTTTAAAGTTTTGTTTGTTTGTTTGTTTTTTAATAACACTTCTTTAACTTCAACATCCAGCACAAAATTAAAGAAATTAGCTTAGGATGTTTCAGCTATTTCCATCTTCTTTGACCCTTAAATAAACAGGTAATGTAATGTTCTATGAAAGCGACACAATATACAGTTAGATATTTTTCTTTGTGTGTAAATAATTGTGCTAAAATCTATGTGCGTATTTTTACACATCAACATATTTTGTCAGGGCTATGTCACACCGCTGTGATGCAAAGTTCCACACTTTTGCAAAGGCTATAGATCATTTTCAAACATAATCTTTCTACAGAATTATGTGTATCCAAAACACCAACATTTCTAAATCACTAAGAAAAGAGGGTGCAGCACACATTGAAAAGTATAGTTATAATAAAAACACAAACACATTCGTGAGCAGTTGTGAAAATTTGTAAATGTGGTTTTGCAAATTTTTTATTCTCTCTACAAGGGCCTTTACAAGGGCTAAAACTCTCCTAGTTTTAGTCATCTTGTTCAGATAGCAGATGACATGGTTCACATTATGTTTGTTAGACTGTGTTTTGTTTTTTTGTTGTTCTTTGAGAGCTGTCAACATTCAGAATAGGAATAAAAATTAAGAATTTAAGTGATAGTCTTTCTGCTGGAGAGTGTTTGACTAAATGGATGTTTCTTTTAGTGGAACTTTCCAGCCATCTATGATATGGGATCACATGAAGCATCAACACGAAAAGTCAGTCATGCTGTTTTACACTTAAGTACACTAACACTTACTAAGCAATGCCCTGAAAGCTGCACATTCATTCAAGTTTGAGGTTGTTCAACAGCATTTCACACTCTGGTAAAACCTGAAGATAAAATTATAAAAAAAATGATGTGTGCACAAATCACCATGTAAATTCAAGTGTCAAAATGTAAAATGTGTGTTTGTAAATGACGTTTTTATTACTCCACTAGATTTAGTCATCTTTTTCAGATAGCATATGACACTATTCATATTTTGTAGGTTGGGATGGGTTTTTGTTTTAGGTGAAGACAAAACAGTGTAAGTGCTTTTCCTCACATGGGAAAGCATGTGTGAGGAAACTTTTTAAATGTATGACTGTACTTTCTTATTTGACAAACCAGCATTTCAAATGATTTTCCTAAAGTTGTTTAACGTCTGCAGAATAATTTCTTTCCACATCCCGCTTAAGGTGAAAGATTATAGTATGTTTTCAACTATTATCACCATCTTCTGCGTCTCAAATAAAGCTACTATATGCGCTAAAAATCTTTGTACATCTTTGCTCTTCTGTCAGATTTGTTAGAGGAACTATGCTGCAAACACATTAAGAACCATAAAGTCACATGCCCTTGTAAAGGCTATATATAAAATCAAACAATCTTTATACAGGTATATTTGCATAAAAGTACATTCAAGAGACTAATTTACTATGAACGTTTGTAAGGCATATAGGCAAAAACAATTAGCTATAAAGAATACAGAAATCATCTCTCCTGGTTTATTGTGAAAGTTTATGTTGTTTTGTAAATTAAATTTTTTTTTAACATGTTTTTTTGTTTTTGTATGTTTGTACAGTTTGTAAAGACTACTCTCAGAACGTGGTCAAACATGTTCACAGGAGTTAATGAAAACACTATCAAATACAGCATAAAGAGTATTAAACGGCTTCTCCTAGTTCTTCAAAATGACACTGATAAAGACTAAACAAAATATATTTCTTTTAGGTCGTCTTTCTGGTCTGTCTACGATGTGGGATCACAAGACACAACGCCCCAACATGAAAAGTGAGTCTTGCTGTTTTTCTGTTATACAGCTATTACACTTCAAACTTTTCTAACTAATACACTTAAAGCTGTGCATTTCACGGCACAGTCATAGATACACAGGTCTTTTGTGTTTGTCTTTAAGTAAATTACTTACAGTTGATAAGTAGTACTTTTAAGTGGAAGGTGGGATGATCCATGCCCTTTTTTTTACTCTGTCAACACCAATAATTTTTTTTGGTGTCTGTCCTTTAGATCTGATCCAGAAAACAGACGTTGTGTTCTATGTCTATACCATTTGTTATTCTTTTTATGAAAACGTGATATGCGGTTTTTGTCCTCAGCCCCAAAATACCAAAATGTTTTAACATATCGTAAATGTCAATAGTTATAACTAGCAAATGCAAGTGAACTGTTTTTTTTGGGGTTTTTTTACTGAGATAATTTACAGTTATATGTGAAACAAACTGCGGCTGTTGTGCGGGGTGTAAGGGAGTTGTCGTCAGGAAGTCATAAATAATGATATAAAATTAAGGACACAATGTGCAACAGAAAAAGCAAAATGTAAAAGTCCTGCATACATCACCAGAGAGAAATGTACTCACTCATTCAATCTACTTATGATATTTTAATAAAAAAATTAGGTGAAAAACAAAACAAACCAAAAAACAAGCACTTATGAATTGTTCACAATAAGATCCATAACTTGTAGATAGGATGGAGTTTCATTCTATGGCAACTTTAAGTTAACATCTATATCGAAGATAATGGTAAGATGTTCAGGTAAAGACTTTTAGTAATATTGTCATATTAAATTGTTTTGAGTAAAATTAAAATGCACTGTACATATTGAATATAACACTACATATTGATATTTTTTAGTGTTTTCACAATATACAAATACTTTTAAACAGTATTCTATAATCTGAATAAAACATTATTATGTCTGTAACAGAGATTCTTAGAAGCCAGGGACATTAGATCCAAGCACAGTTTTGTTAAACAAAAGCAACTAAACATATAGCAAGGAATGTTTCAAGAGTTTTTGGAGTAGCCGTTGTAATGCTAGAGCTGTAGAATGTCTTTGTGTTTTAGTTACTTTATCCTAAAGCTTATTTAAATACCAAATTCAGGAGATAGGGCCTGTAGGTGTGAAACATCCAAGGATGTAATGCTCCAAAAGATGTGACACCTTCAGCAGAAAGATCTTCATACCATTGTTTTACAGCATTAAAAACAATACTTAGGTGTTTTACAAGATAACATATTTCAGAGTTCCTTGTTCTATATTCAATATCCACATACCGACCCAAAAATCTATTTCAGCGCTATTTAAAAACTAGGAAAATATAATAAATTAACGTAAAGATCTCAAGTGAAGACGATGATTTAAACCAATATTTTATTAAGTCAAGCAAATTCATGGGGAACGTATACGGACAAACAAGCCAAGAACACATAGAGTTCACTAACATTACAGCAGATTCAAGGAAACAGTTTGTTTTTCAAAGTTGATTTCCAAAAGTGTAAGGAAAGCAGTCACACACACACACACACACACAAACATTACAATCACGCAGCAATACGTTGAAAATGTTGATATTAAAAATTGGTGAACAATTTTGAAAGCAGTGTGTTTCAGGAAAAGTGCAAACAAATCAAAGAAAACACAAATGTCTCCAAACTGTTACATCCTAATATTTGGTCTGGTTTCAGTGTCAATTGACTGCTGGGAAAGACCCTGTGACTTGTGTGAGGTTTGATGAGGCTGAGAACACCAGCATTGTTAAATATGTGGTACAATAACAATGTTCAGTAGAAACTATAATCCAACTGACTGAGACTGAGTTTGTTTCACATATAACTGTAAATTATCTCAGTAAAAAAAACCCAAAAAAACAGTTCACTTGCATTTGCTAGTTATAACTATTGACATTTACGATATGTTAAAACATTTTGGTATTTTGGGGCTGAGGACAAAAACCGCATATCACGTTTTCATAAAAAGAATAACAAATGGTATAGACATAGAACACAACGTCTGTTTTCTGGATCAGATCTAAAGGACAGACACCAAAAAAAATTATTGGTGTTGACAGAGTAAAAAAAAGGGCATGGATCATCCCACCTTCCACTTAAAAGTACTACTTATCAACTGTAAGTAATTTACTTAAAGACAAACACAAAAGACCTGTGTATCTATGACTGTGCCGTGAAATGCACAGCTTTAAGTGTATTAGTTAGAAAAGTTTGAAGTGTAATAGCTGTATAACAGAAAAACAGCAAGACTCACTTTTCATGTTGGGGCGTTGTGTCTTGTGATCCCACATCGTAGACAGACCAGAAAGACGACCTAAAAGAAATATATTTTGTTTAGTCTTTATCAGTGTCATTTTGAAGAACTAGGAGAAGCCGTTTAATACTCTTTATGCTGTATTTGATAGTGTTTTCATTAACTCCTGTGAACATGTTTGACCACGTTCTGAGAGTAGTCTTTACAAACTGTACAAACATACAAAAACAAAAAAACATGTTAAAAAAAAATTTAATTTACAAAACAACATAAACTTTCACAATAAACCAGGAGAGATGATTTCTGTATTCTTTATAGCTAATTGTTTTTGCCTATATGCCTTACAAACGTTCATAGTAAATTAGTCTCTTGAATGTACTTTTATGCAAATATACCTGTATAAAGATTGTTTGATTTTATATATAGCCTTTACAAGGGCATGTGACTTTATGGTTCTTAATGTGTTTGCAGCATAGTTCCTCTAACAAATCTGACAGAAGAGCAAAGATGTACAAAGATTTTTAGCGCATATAGTAGCTTTATTTGAGACGCAGAAGATGGTGATAATAGTTGAAAACATACTATAATCTTTCACCTTAAGCGGGATGTGGAAAGAAATTATTCTGCAGACGTTAAACAACTTTAGGAAAATCATTTGAAATGCTGGTTTGTCAAATAAGAAAGTACAGTCATACATTTAAAAAGTTTCCTCACACATGCTTTCCCATGTGAGGAAAAGCACTTACACTGTTTTGTCTTCACCTAAAACAAAAACCCATCCCAACCTACAAAATATGAATAGTGTCATATGCTATCTGAAAAAGATGACTAAATCTAGTGGAGTAATAAAAACGTCATTTACAAACACACATTTTACATTTTGACACTTGAATTTACATGGTGATTTGTGCACACATCATTTTTTTTATAATTTTATCTTCAGGTTTTACCAGAGTGTGAAATGCTGTTGAACAACCTCAAACTTGAATGAATGTGCAGCTTTCAGGGCATTGCTTAGTAAGTGTTAGTGTACTTAAGTGTAAAACAGCATGACTGACTTTTCGTGTTGATGCTTCATGTGATCCCATATCATAGATGGCTGGAAAGTTCCACTAAAAGAAACATCCATTTAGTCAAACACTCTCCAGCAGAAAGACTATCACTTAAATTCTTAATTTTTATTCCTATTCTGAATGTTGACAGCTCTCAAAGAACAACAAAAAAACAAAACACAGTCTAACAAACATAATGTGAACCATGTCATCTGCTATCTGAACAAGATGACTAAAACTAGGAGAGTTTTAGCCCTTGTAAAGGCCCTTGTAGAGAGAATAAAAAATTTGCAAAACCACATTTACAAATTTTCACAACTGCTCACGAATGTGTTTGTGTTTTTATTATAACTATACTTTTCAATGTGTGCTGCACCCTCTTTTCTTAGTGATTTAGAAATGTTGGTGTTTTGGATACACATAATTCTGTAGAAAGATTATGTTTGAAAATGATCTATAGCCTTTGCAAAAGTGTGGAACTTTGCATCACAGCGGTGTGACATAGCCCTGACAAAATATGTTGATGTGTAAAAATACGCACATAGATTTTAGCACAATTATTTACACACAAAGAAAAATATCTAACTGTATATTGTGTCGCTTTCATAGAACATTACATTACCTGTTTATTTAAGGGTCAAAGAAGATGGAAATAGCTGAAACATCCTAAGCTAATTTCTTTAATTTTGTGCTGGATGTTGAAGTTAAAGAAGTGTTATTAAAAAACAAACAAACAAACAAAACTTTAAAGCAACATAAAACCATAATATTCCTATTGAAAATGTTGTATAATTGAGAATATTATATAATTACATATTGAAGCATACTCTCAGTTTGAAAATTACTTCCAAAGTATTTTCTTTTAGTATAAAGCTTTGTCTTCCGACCTCAAAAAGATCACACCAAGATTAGTTTTCTTGAGCCTTGCATGTTTGTACTATATGCTTAACTTAATAATCAACATGATTCCCTTGTGGTTGTTAAACACCTCAGGTAAATCATTTTTAAATGTAGTTTTGTCAAAAGAGAAAGGTTCATCCATACATTTAAAAAAGTTTTCTAAGTGGAAATGATGTATTTGTCACAAACAAATTCAAAGAGTTTTTACTCGTGTGAGGAAACCACTCGGCTACATTAGTAATAAAAATGATAGTCATCAGACTGTTTTAAAAGAAATTAAATAATAAAATAAAGTAAAAGTTTTGTTTAAACGTGCCTTGCTTTTAATGGCAAACAGATGTACAAATGTTTAAATGATTAAAATCGTTTATGTCTTATTTTACTCAGAATTTTGAATTAAATGTGTATTTGTTCTTTTGCAACACACATACACGCACACACACACACACACACACACAGAGAGAGAGAGAGAGAGAGAGAAAAACACCTGTTTATTTGAGGTCAAAGACGATGGTAATAGTTGAAACATTCTACTCTCATCTCTTTAATTTTGTGCTGGATGTTGAAGTTAAAAAAGTGATAGTAAAAAACAAACAAACTAAACTTTAAAGCAACATGAAACCATAATATTCCTATTTAAAATATTGTATAATTACATGTTTAAGCATACTCTGAGTTTTATTTTAGTATGAAGCTTGATCACCCAACACAAACTTTTGTGTCCCGACCTCACAAAGATAACACATAGATTAGTTTTTGCTCGTGTGAGGAAGCCACTCGGCTACATTAGTAATAAAAATGCTGGTCATCAGACTGTTTAAAAGAAATTAAAGAATATAATAAAGTAAAAGTTTAAAGAAAATTGTGTGTCTTATTTTACTCAGAAGTTTGAAGTCAAATATGTATTTGTTCTTTTGCAACACACATACACACAGACGCGCACACGCACAGACGCAAACTATTAAAACTAAAACATTTCTTAAAATGTATCAAAAGTAAAGACACATTCAGATCTGAAGAAGACTTCAGATGCCTCAACTCCTGTGGAGATTTGACCCCCACCCCCCGCAAGGACCCCAAACTCTGGATCAACATGCACCAGTGCTAAATATTTCTATATATCCTAATCATTTTGTTAACATATTTTCACAACTTCAATGAGCACATTGTTTCTGCCCTAATTTAATACATTGTTTAAATTAATAGATTGTTAGCTAACTGGGTGATTTGTATATACATTTCTAAAATTACACAACTTGCACACTCTGATGCCAGATTATTGAAATGTTGACATGCACTCCCTGTAAAGCTGCTTTGAAACAATGCATATTGTGAAGAGCACTATACAAATAAATGTGAATTGAACTGAATTGAACAATGCTATGTACACTAAATCCGCATAAGATGTTTTTGTGTGAGAGCCCAGCGTCGTAAAACCATTAACACAAACACATAGAATGCCCCACCGTGTTGACTCAGAATCACCTTCACTGTGAGTTAAATAAATGTTTTTCATTCTTTTGTCTTTTTAACAAGGATCCTATCGATGTGTGTGGTTAATGAGGACTCTGTGGCTTGATGAATATTTGTGATTCGTTATTTTAGGAAACTAACATTAATCTATAGTTCTGGTATTACTGATCATCCTATGGGACCAACACGCACGCACGCATGCAAGCACAGTTGTTCTAAAAAGAACATGCCCAGACATGTAATTTTAATGGATATAGCCACTGTGGTGTAGGGTAATACCTCCTTAATGTCTTGACTCAGATATTTTTACTCAATTAACATATGCCCCATTGACCAAACAGCACTGATCTGAGGTGTAAAGCTTGCTAGGGTGACTCTTACCCCCCATAATCAAAGGAAAAACATGGCCACTATCAGTTCCCAACAGATTAGAAGAAGCCAGATACCTAGGATTCACCAAAATGTCATAAAAATGCCAAATCTAGGGTAAAATACAACCTCCATAAATTTACCCATATATCTAAATATAAATCCAACTCACCCTATATCTCATTGAAACTCTTGACCTGCCAATCTGGGGTAAGATACGACCCCCATAAATTCAACCATAAAAAACAACCATTGACAACCACTGACCTGCCAATCAAGGCTCACAGCACTCATAAAACGTATTTGACATCCACTGTCCAGTCAGCTTGAGTGACAACACAGAAATATTGCGGTCATAAATTAGGGCCATAAATCATCATTCTGACATAGTGTATATGATACTCAACTTACAATTTTCAAACGTTTTGTTGTTGCTCATGAGCTGCTTAGAAGATTGGAGATCTCCACACAATCTTGGATCCATGGACAAAAAAAAAAGAAAAAAATCCTATCTCGTACCCCTGGTGATGACAGCATTTGTGATTTCAAAAGTTTGGAATTATTTATTAAGTTATTATTTTTACTGAATCTAAAAAAATAACTTTAAATTAAATGGAGTGACCAATATTGTTGTCATTATTCTAGACCATGCTTAATGTAATAATCCTCACTATGCCAAATCCGGCCTGGTTTTAACTGATTAGTTAGTCAAACTCCCACTTCTTCCTTTAAATGTCCCTTTCTTTCTTTAAGATGTACAGTAGAGCTGGACTGGTGCCTATTGAAAGCAGACTGCTGTGAGACCAGTGAATAATCAGAAGGACCCAAGTTAATATGATAATTCACAGAATTTGAAGCAGTCTCGGTAGAGATCATTAAAATGCAGCACCTGCCCATAAGAGAGGGAATGGAAGTCCTTCTGTGTCGATCGTCAGTCAGTTGAACTTGTTGGGCTGTTGCATTGGATCATCATCCTGTGATGGCACACAAAGGCCTGGTGTTGTGGTGTATGGGCTCCGTTCCATTGTTTCAATGCCTCTCCTCAGTCTGGCTTTTAATCGATCCTGCCACAAAATTGCATGGCAAAGTTGTCCTTAGAAAAAGTCTCAAGTGAAAGTTGCACCTATTCCTGCACTTAATCAATCCTCTCCATGCTGACCCCTCAGAGGTGTCAATTTCCTCTTTCAGGAGGGAAGCTGAAGGCCCATCAGCCACTTCCTCTTCTTCTCTCTGCAGTCATGTCTTGTCAAACAGACTTCAGTCTATTCGCACCCATTTGTCAAGACAGCTGTTCCAGAAGTTGCCTGTTCTGAAATGTGAACACTCAACAGCACCGCATAATTCAAATTATCTACAGCTCTTTATTTAAGTTTCATTTTTTAACCATTTTTATCAATGTCCCTTAATTCCAGATGTCTCATCTTGGTTAACACAACAGCGCTTTCTCATTCTATTAAGGATCGTCGACGGCCCGGCCCCAGATTATTGTTGTTCAACATTCACTGCACTTTAAAACATAACATTCTTATTTGTTCGGGACAAACTGAGCATCATTAGAAAGATTAACGACACCAGCTTTGATATTTGACCACTGTTTACGATACAACTAGGTTGGAGAGACATTCATTTCTTAATTTATGTCAGGTGCAAAATAATCCATCTGTAATGTTTGTTATTTTGAAAAGAATAATTCTGTTCTTTCATATTCCCTCACATCTGCTCTGGTTTATTTGTGTTCACATACATGCACTAGACAACGTTTGTTAGAGCTCTTAGTTCAAACGTGCGCATTTAGGAGAAATATAGAGAAATTTATCACGTTTGCAAAATATATCGTCATACAGAATACCATTTCTATTCATTTCCCACTGAATTATGCGATCTGGGTCCCATTTCAGAAAGGAGGTTAAGTGAAAACTCTGAGTATGTTAACCCTGAAATGAGGGAAACTCTGGGTTTTCTGTTTCAGAATGAGAGGTATGTGAAACCCGAGAAAGCAGGTTAAGTCAAGCCCGTTTCTGAAAGAGAGGTAACTTCTACTCAGAGTCAGTTACCATAGTAACTTACTCTGTGAACCTAACCTGGTCAGGAGCAGGTTTTCTTCGGTAAACCCAGAGTTTCCTTAAGTCTCCTCCCCCTTTTTAAAGTGCAAGTGATGTTTAAATAGTTAACTCATTCATTCACACTGCAAAAATGAGTATTTTTCATCCTATTTCAAGTACAAATATCTAAAAATTCTTAAATCAAGATGGATTTTCTATATAAGAAAATTATATTTAGTCTTGCTTCCTGGGGGGGGATCTAAATTAAGTGCATTTTACTTAAGTAAAATTATCAATATCTGCCAGTGTGGTAATAAAAATAATCTTAATGCAAACGGAAAGTGTTGGAGTGTCTACCCAGGTGAATTTGAACTAAAATGTGCTTTTAACATACTATCTCTGTATTTAAAAAAATGTATTTAGTTACCACTTGTAGTACACTTGAACCCATCTTTCATACACTTAAAATAGACTTATGATGTATTTCAAATATAAGATTAATATATAATGAATGAATACAAAATGTATTTATAATTTATTGCCTACAACATTACGAATACATTTTGTATATATTTATCATATATTATTCTTATATTTTAAATAATTCATAAGTGTATTTCCTATGTCTGATGAGTACATTTAAAGGTGTATGAAAGATGGGTTCAAGTGTATTGAACCCAAAACAGGGTATATATTTAAAGACTGCCGAAAGCTACAGAAAAAAAGAAGCAAATGTATCGCTGAAATCCACAGAAACATCTGGACTCCAAGCAGAGAAGCATTGCAGTTATCATTTTGTGTCAAATTTTTGGATTGTGAGGTAAAATCATACCGTATATATTGTATTGTTATATATTGTGTTGACAACTCATCAATTAAATATTAACCATTTTATATTCTCCATAATTGGGTGTTTTTAAATAAACTAACAAAAAACTATACAAGTTTTAGGGCTGGACAATAGGACATTGATAAAAGTGATTACTCGGATTTAAACCTACCTATATTGTAGTTATATAAAATATTCACAGGCAGATTTGCTTTATGTATTTCCATGGCATCGAAATCAGGCACATATAAATGTCAGGAAACACGACTCCTGGCTGCATGTCAATATCCATGGATTAAGTTTATTTGACAAGTTGTAAGGAACACTTTCAATTCCAACCTTTAGTGTAATCATTTGTTTTACTCGCGTTTTCTCAGTTTCCCCTGTTAAATCCAGTCACGCAGCAGGTTCTTTTGCCACTCAGTTCAGCTGAGGGAGCGCGTTCCGGCGGGAAAGTGACGTCGATGCATACCCTTTATACACTTCCTTCTCCTGTTCTCCGTGAATAACGAACCAAAGAAACATTTCTACACATGAAATAAGAAACTAATAAACACACAATAACAATGGCATATGATTTGTGTGTGATTCTAATGCGATTTGGTGTATTTTCTTATGAATAAAAAATGTTTACATTATAAATGCATGTGTAGCGATTAGCTGTATATAAAATGCTAAATATTACATATTTTAACATCATTACATGACTAAAATCCACATTAGATCGGACGTTAATACAAAGACTTGGTGGTTTAAAGTGAGTTTAAATTGAGGTTAAATTGTATTATGTAGCTTAATGCTATAGCTCTAAAGCACCTGTCACGTTGTCTACTGCACATTACCTATTCTATTCTAATTTGTAAACGCATCTAATTTGTTAATAGAATTCACATACAAGTCTCAAGAATATGCTTTTTTTTTGTTGGAGATATCCTCAGATTTGAAATGAAGCATGACCACACTTATGGCTTCACTTTAATTGTGGTTATAAATTGCTATACTTCATTCAAATAATATTTTTATACATTTAAAAATTATATTCTTAATATTTTTATTTTTGTTTTTATGTTTGAACTTCTTATATATCTCCAAATTAATAACAGTCTGAGTAATTCTGAGTCTTGAACTGTAAACTCTCAAGTGTTGGCTTTCTAAATATTATGTTGGTTATTTGTCTTTTTAGAATGACTCATGAGCTTAATTATATAAAACTTTTTATTACATAAAAGTTTCACCAAGACTCAAAATTTCCTAATTCTCACAGAGTGCCCCACAGGTGCATATTCCTATTCCTATTTATAATTTTATAATTTTACATTTTTTATTTATTTCAAAATGTTAAAAGAAATCATAACTCTCAAGATAACAGGGTAGATAACAAGATAACATTGATCTGTTGATGACAAGTTGCTCTATCCAGCAATCCAGGAACAAAGTTTTATTGACAGCTTGCTGGGAGCACTGTCAAACACAACAAATGAAATACTCAAATATCACTTTGATTGAATTCAACCATAATCACTGCCCTTAATAGCCAAAGCAAAACAACATTTACCTGTGATCACCAGTTTTCTTTGAAAAAAAATTCTTAACAGAATCCAAAATTGAATTTAAGCTTTCATTTAATTTAGAAGCATTTGAAAGGCAAAGTATGGAATCCATCCTACCTCAAGTCCTTTTGGCCCATCCAGGAATGGTCCATCTGTCGAACAGGGATCTGCAGTCTGGGAGAATTAAGACAACAAGTTCCTTGTTCTTGTCCACCGACAGAGGGAGATTCCGAAAACTCCTGGCTGGCTCGCAAAAATGTGGTAGATTTTCCCCTACGCACCTGACTTGGATTAAACCAAGTGTCCCCGACACCCACAATATTACGTTCAGGTGACTTCCATGCTGAACGCATTGGTTGATGCCTAAGTGTAGCTATTCTGACCGCATAAGATGCCTAAGAATTATAGTTATCTGACCGCATCAGAACGTCGCCTAAGAGTCTCACACTGAGTCGAACGACGTCTCGTCCCTTTTGGACACTGTCACTCAAGAATAAGGTCTCTAGTGCTCCTGTAACTTGATGCGCAGCAAAAAATTAGACAGACTCCAGACAATGCCTTCGAATATGCTTCAATCATGGCCTGTTTCAAAAGCATTGTAATCCTGCAAGAAAAAGTGTTAGTTAAGGTTAATTAAAAATTCCACCACTCTCTACTTAGTGTCAGCCCTGGGCTTATTCACATCTATCGTTGCTGCCCGATGAAACTCACGTATGTCCAAAACGGTTACTTTTCAGGAAGTGAAAAAAACACTGTATTTCAAAAGCAGTTGAATGTAGCGTTGTCATACTTGGTACGGCATCTTTACATGTAACCATATTCTTGCCAGTGTAATGATATAATCCACATTTGACCAAAATTGAGTTTAAATGGACATACGTGCATATTTTACAGTAACGGTGGTCGATACGCGTTCTTCCGATCATTAATTAGCCAAGTCGCGTTTCATATTGACAGATGAATACTCAATATTCATCTATTGCTCAGTTTATTAAATAGCCTACGTCTTAGTTTATTAAATACGCTTAGTTTATTTAATATTAATTAACTTTCGTCAGCCAGGTTCACAAATATAAAAATAAATACAAATATTCGGTGACCATTACTTTGTCTAGACCATTTACCGATAAATAATAGTTGTGAATATATAATAAACTTGAGAACAGTTGTCAAAAACAAACGTTTGCTGATACTTTACCTCACAGTGTTATTCGGCTATCCAGTGCTGAGCTTCGATGAAACTTCACGAGACCGGCGAGATGCTTCCACAGGGCGGGAGATATGCGGCGTGATTGACAGCTTTGACACCAAATGGATATACGTGAAAATCAGATGACATGATTTCACAACTTTTCATTGGCCATTTAGATTATGTGAAGCATACTGTATACGGAAATGAACCTGGACATTCAATTCGTCGAAAAATCTCAAAATCGGCAAAATGGACATACGTGGTTTTCATCGGACAGCGACGCTATCTTTTAATACGATAGTGTTAATAATAACAAATAAAAAGGATCAAAAAAGATCTGGTGCTTGCGCTGATGGACAGAAAGCTGAAACGCGAGCACAAATGCTGCCTCTCAGATGCTTGCAATCCCAAATTCAGTTTTCTTTCACAACTTATTGTGCTTGAATGAAAAATACATACACAGTTATGTTAAAATGCACATTGTTTGAAGCATTCACATAAACACATTCTGTTATGTCTTACGCAAAAGAAAACAGAAAATCTGATGTGTAACAGTTTTAGATCCGTGCATTCATTATTAAAGGGACAGCAGCCTCATAAACTGTTGCTGTCTGTTCCATTAATGTTAATTTTAAAAAAAATCACTCACTGCTTTTGACTGAATCACTTTTGTGACTGAATCATCTCTAATATTAATCAGTTTATATTTAATTCATACAATGAAGACTATACAGTGTTTTACTTTTTACATTTGATTATTATTCAATTTCTGACTGTAGTATTTCTTACTAACTTAAATAAACCTAGGCTACTCTGCCCGGTTGCATGAAAGCCCTTAAGTTAAGAAAACCCTTAGTTATAAGGTTAAGGTTACCCTTAGTGAAACATGGGTTGCAAGAAAAAAACCTAAGGGTCCACTTAAGGAATCTTAAGGCTGTCACTAAATATTTCCCTTAATTGCTTAAGTGTTCCCTTAAGTTCTGATATGCGTTGCAACAAAGTCTTTAGCAACCGTTTCAGCTTAAAAATTTAAGGGACAAAAACAGCTCCCTTAAGTCATCTAAACTCAAGTGCGATGGCTGATTTCATGGTCACTGAAGAGGAGGGAGTCCCTAGGCACATTTTTAATGATCGAAATAATCCTTTGGAGATTATGAATGACACCCAATTATTGAGGGAATATAGTTTTGAGCGTCGGTCAATACTTCGTCTCACCGCGACACTCAAGCCTGACATTGAGCACCAAACCCAACGGAGTCGTGCACTCCCAGCACTGCTTCAAGTTTTAATTGCTTTGAGGTTTTTTGCTTGCGGCACTTTTCAGTCTGTCATTGGTGATGTCTTCAAGGTACACAAATCCACTGTCTGCAGAGCTGTACATTGAGTGGCCTTAACCCTGTGTCGCCGAATTGACACATACAGGTCCTTCTAAAAAAATTAGCATATTGTGATAAAGTTCATTATTTTCCATAATGTAATGATAAAAATTAAACTTTCATATATTTTAGATTCATTGCACACCAACTGAAATATTTCAGGTCTTTTATTGTTTTAATACTGATGATTTTGGCATACAGCTCATGAAAACCCAAAATTCCTATCTCAAAAAATTAGTATATTTCATCCGACCAATAAAAGAAAACGTCTCAGGTTACGTATGTAACCATAGTTCCCTGAGAACAGGGAACGAGACTCTGCGTTTGCCAAACGCTTAGGGGAACGTCACATGGCCCAGGTGTCTGAAAGCACTATCCAATAACTCCAATTCCTATTGGCCGGCGACAGCCTATGACGTCATACGGCGCGACCCGGAAGTTTAAAGGAGCGCCTGGAGAGACAGTCTTCATCTATCGTCTTGAGGGACTGTTCTGCAGGCAGGCACCCCGAAACATGGCAAGGAAACGCAGAGTCTCGTTCCCTGTTCTCAGGGAACTATGGTTACATACGTAACCTGAGACGTTCCCTTTCGAAGGGAACTCCACTCTGCGTTTGCCAAAAACACTTTGGGGAACGATATACCCACGCCGCCATGCTCGAGGGGAGTGCCTGCCAGTAATTGGCTGAGACAAAGGCCTCAAAGCAGTTCTCAAACTGCCCAGCAAACTCCCCCTCGGGTCACACCAGGCTGTCAGTGACAGCATTCCCTTTGGCCAACAGCCCAAGCTGAACTTCCAAAGGCTTCTACCTTTCTCTTTTAACAAATAGAGCCTAAAGAAATCTCTAAGGCGTCTGGAACCCATCTTTCAGTGAGAAAGTGGTCCCTTTAAGGGAATGTGGCCAAGGAACCAAAGGGAACCTCGGCCAGCCACTCTTGAGGGGAACGGGGTCACCCTCATTGCCACCAGGGAGGCCGACCTGGTCTTCTAGGGGAACAGACTTAGTCCAGGCCAACCCTGTCTGAATACAGAGCCTCCTAAACGCATTCTTCTTAGGAAGATAGTAGGTAAGAGTGACTGCAGAAAGGCAGAAACCAGCTCAAACCCACGCGTAGAGACGGGCATCCCGGAGAGCAGAACTCAGCTAAGCGCTATGAAACCTCATATCGAGGGGAGATAATCCACTCACCTAGGATCTACCCAGTGCTTAATTAGTGCACTGAGGAGGCTGTGCGCTGAACGCCCTGAACAGGGGAGCACAAACCAGCCTGTGGCTGATTCTTAGGACGGGGCCTGATCAAGGCCTAACAATCATAATCAGCTTAGGGAGCTAAGCACTATTACGAACCCAACCCCAAGGGGGAAGCGCAGAGCTCACCTAACAGGTAGACTATGCCAAGAGCACATACTCATGGAAGCCCGAGAGGGGCTTACAATATGAAAACAGAAGTAAACTTCAGAAAGTGGCCTGAATTTGGTAAAAGCCATTCTGAACATCTGTCTAAGCCTGCGGCAGACAGACATTTTTCTTGAACATCTGTCTAAGCCTGCGGCAGACAGACAACTTCCATGGCAGCAATAGATAGCTGCACAGTGCTCTTATGATAATCCACCCAACACAATCAGACGAGCAGTGTACTCAGTAAAAGCACCTTTTACTCTTTAAGCAAGAGGAGTACAGCATACGCCAACACGTGTTAAGGAAGGCCTGGAAGGCCTATAACCTCAACAGACACGTGGCATCAGCTCGTGGCAGTGTTTAGGTCCCAAGCCTGGTAAACAACCCGCAAAAGAGGGGGTTGGATCTACCACTTGGGCCCCTGGCCAACGACAGTGTATAGAAATAGTTCTCAGAGAGAAATACACCTAAACAAACACCAGTGTGTCCAAAAAAGGCGGCCCGCAGGCTTAGCATCCTTTTAGACACATGGCGTAAGTCTCGTGGCCGAAAGACGGGCATCCTGGAGAGCAGAACTCAGCTGAGTGCTATGAACCCTCATATCGAGGGGAGATAATCCGCTCAACCTAGGATCTACACCCAGTGCTTAATTAATGCACTGAGGAGGCTGTGCGCTGAAAACCCTGAAAGGGGAGCACAAACCAGCCTGGGGCTGATTCTTAAGACGGGGCCTGATCAAGGCCTAACCATCATAATCAGCTTAGGGAGCTAAGCACTATTACAAACCCAACCCCAAGGGGGAAGCGCAGAGCTCACCTAACAGGTAGACTATGCCAAGAGCACATACTCATGGAAGCCCGAGAGGGGCTTACAATATGAAAACAGAAGTAAACTTCAGAAAGTGGCCTGAATTTGGTAAAAGCCATTCTGAACATCTGTCTAAGCCTGCGGCAGACAGACAACTTCCATGGCAGCAATAGATAGCTGCACAGTGCTCTTATGATAATCCACCCAACACAATCCGACGAGCAGTGTACTCAGTAAAAGCACCTTTTACTCTTTAAGCAAGAGGAGTACAGCATACGCCAACACGTGTTAAGGAAGGCCTGGAAGGCCTATAACCTCAACAGACACGTGGCATCAGCTCGTGGCAGTGTTTAGGTCCCAAGCCTGGTAAACAACCCGCAAAAGAGGGGGTTGGATCTACCACTTGGGCCCCTGGCCAACGAAAGTGTATAGAAATAGTTCTCAGAGAGAAATACACCTAAACAAACACTAGTGTATCCAAAAAAGGCGGCCCGCAGGCTTAGCATCCTTCAGGACACATGGCGTAAGTCTCATGGCCGTTTCCAGGAGCACAAAGATCCAACCTAAGCGCTAGGTGGCTCTTAGCTCAACTAGAATCATCGACTCATAGAGGCAACAATAGGTTAAACCAAACCTCAGTAAGGTTTCACTACTGACATCTCATCCAGAGCCGCACAGAAAAACACAATCTGTGCCAACATGCAAACTAAAAAGGATGCCTGAAGTGACCTGCCGATTCAGTGACACGTGGCTTCAGCTCGTGAATTTCCATGGAACCAAGCTTACAGGGAACCAGCTCTAACCCACTAACTATGGGAAGCTAACTGCTACCTGTGCAAGGCTACACTTTCCAAACAGGCAAAGTACCCTAAGTTTTTGTGACTAAAGGGAACCAACACAACCAATATGGTCTAAGGGAGGCTAATTAAGCCTACTACCTCAAACAAACATGCTGCAGGGCCTGACGCAGTGTAATATCAAAACAGTATGTGGGCAAACTGATATCCATTAAACAGCCAATATGAAAATTATTGCAAACTAGAAGGAGGCTCAACAGTCCAGCCTACAATCACCGTTATATGCAATACAGCTGATAACAGATAACAGAGGGAGCTGACAGATACGAACTTTTCTCAAAAAGTGATCTAGCTACCCTGAATATGCAATCCGACAGGTGATGCACTCAGTGACACTGGGGAAAGGGTTCACCAAACACTTAAATAGTGGCCGCTTTTCTTTCAAAAAGGGCCTGCTATATATAAGCGGGTGCCATCCTGTGGCAGCATAAAAAGCTCACATACAAACTAAACATTCCAACAGGCAATGTACCCTAAACATGTGACTAAAGGGAACCAAACAAAGCCAACATGGTCTAAGGGAGGCTAT
>RJVU01059382.1:11908-27979 GCA_003731715.1 Anabarilius grahami | reverse complement strand
TGTGTATATATATATATATATATATATATACACAAAAAAATATATATTTGTATACATGACATTGTGACATTTATGTCACAATGTCATGTTGTTCGCTTGGCTTCTTCATTATATAGGTCCAGAAATTCGTCAAGATTTTCGTCAGGTGTCTTTTCTAATGATGTCATTACGTTGCTGTCTTGCCACCAGCCAATCGCTGCATTGCTGATCTTGGTTTCGAGTATCGATACATCTGCCCTTTTCAAGGAACACGAGAACGCGCAGTAATCTCAGACAACTTAATCCTGATATTTTAATCCATTTCACAAATTCGTTTGAAGAACCAAATTAGCCAGAGATCAGATATCACAATTAGAAGATCTAGCATCTGTCAAATCATCTCAGATGTATTTAGCGAGGTACAAAGAACGGACACCTAGAGATTGTGCTCACCCAGGGTGTCACTAAAAACACATCACAGGATTCAGAATTTCTCATCTTTACTTGCAATAAACAGATGAATAACATATTGCAATAAATATTTACAATATACGTACATTGTAGTAATTTACATGCCATTCTACATTCAATACAATTTACAGGGTTTGTACTGCACTACCGAAATTAAATGCTAGAGGGCGCATGAAGCCCATATATCAGGAATCACAAATTCTCTGTGACTCTGAGAAAAGGCTGCATCATCATCATCATATATCGGCAGTGCAAGAAACCCCCCATTGGCCCAAAAATGGAATCCGACGGTCTGGGCGAAGGGTTAATTTGTGTATGTCTTTTCAGCGCCTCTGTGAAGTTCACTTAATTTCACTTGTTTAATCTGACTCCAATTTCAAATGATTATTACTCTAAGGTTGTTTCCAATTAGAAATTAATCATTGGTTATGTATTAATTTAGATATTTGAGTATTCTGGGTATCCCATACTTTCAATTATTCGTTCATTATTGACCCATATCGCTTAGAGTCACATGCCCCAGGTTTACGTGGATTTCACGACACAAATTTGCCAGTTTTTCAGAGGGTGCACAGTTTACTAATGCATTTGAGTCAAACCACCACATGCTTGTTCATACAAGAACAGTTTTCTTAGTCATGATACTGCAACTTGCTAAGTCAGTTGATAGACAAAAATCAAAAAGTCTCATGATGTGATCACGTGCTCCTTTCATGGGCCTATAGTTTTAATCTATCCTGACGCAGATTTGCAGAAATATGGACTCCAATAATCTACTGGTCATAATGATTTCAGAAGAATCCAGAGTAAATCAAATATAAAATTTTATTTGTCAAGTAAAAATGTTTGATGCCAATTACATAGTTAGACAATTAGAAGCCAATTCAGAAATAATGCATAAAATCAATTGCTCAAAGTTGTAAGAGTAAGAAATGCACATACACACAGTGGTGGATTAGTGTTTTTTGGGGGGGGTCTTAGGGCAAGGCGTTGGCCTATACTATTTATTTTCTTTGAGATCTCTCCAGATGAGTTTTATTGCTTTATTTGCAGGGCGCTTGATCTCAGTTTTTGTCTTAGCAGGAAAATCAAGTTTTACAGCAGGGCCACGGGAAAATATGGCAAATACTATTAAATTGACAGTGATTAAAGGTGTTAACATTGCACAAAGTAACCACAAGCAAGGAATAAAGAAAATACTAACTTAAGTAACTTAAATAACTTTGTATATCTGTTATATTTATGGCTGTAAGTACAGCGCGAATGCTGATAATACGAAGGTGATAAACAACTTGATTGGTTTGGAAATGGTAAAATGTGCTTGGAAAAAAAAAAAAGATCAGAAAATCAACTTACATAATATAGCTGCAAGCAGCGATGACGGGCCAAAGCCCGGAGGCACCGCCACCCCGGTGGCTTCAGGGCAACTGTGCACGGCGGGCAATGGGCATTTAAAACAGTTAAATATAAAAGGACTATGTCAAATTCACACCACATTTACTGCAGCAGCTGATGCTCCTATGATCACAAACCACAACAGCCACATCCATGAGATCATTTAAATTGAGATGACTTTCACACGCAACCACCCTATTCCGACCATGACTGGTGACGGAATTTTTCCTATTAGCTGTACACAGTCTGCTATGTTTATCCTCTTCCGAAGATAGTCAGTTCTGATTCCCTTCAGACCCTCAGCTCCCCTTCTGACACCTCTCCATGGTATGGATTTGCCATGGGCCTTCTGGTCTCCAGCTCTGCCCGGTTAAAGAGGATCCCCTGGCTCTGCCTCTAGACTCACCTATCTCTGGGTTCAGGCCAAAGTCCAAGCTTGGAGCCCTCCCCTCGGACAGCACACCAAATACGCATATTTTACGGTTTTACTCTATTTCAGGGCTCTTCAAGTAGTTTCATTCGAGGGCCAGATTATGAAATCAAAAAGTTCAGGAGGGCCGGAGGGGGGGGGTCTTATTGGTAAAAATTATTTTATTAATTATTAGGCTTAAATGAAAATATCATCACAGTGAGACTTGGTAACCACAGGTAAAACCACAAATGGCTACTCACTACCACTGTCAAATTATATATTTTGATATGTTGTAGAAAAAAATACCTAAACACAGGTAAAAACTATACACACCTTCACAAAGAAATTAATTATATATTCCCCTACCCACTTAATAAATATATTGCAATATAAATGGCTATAACATAGTTTTCAATAAATATTCCACATTTCCACAAGCCATGGTAATTTACTACAGTTTATTCATGGTAAAAGTCTGTGTGTTAGTGTGGTGATTTGGGAATTTAAAAGTCTTATCTTCATTCATGGCACATTTCTCCTGTTTTCCTCATCGGTGTTGTTGGGAATGCTGTTTTCATCCGATTTAAAACTAGTTTAATCATCGAGTGATTTGTAGTTTGTAACCGAGAGGTGTGTGTCGAATTGTAACGCTAATCTCACATGATGTCGCAACGCTGTTTAATAATGGTGACCGGGAATAAACGCAGCTCCTTTAAGCTTTCGTTCCATTATCCACTGGGCTGTGCTGTGTAGTGCAAAATAAACTAGTGAAACACATGAAAACAGCGCTAATTGTTCTGTATTTGTTGTTACTGACCGAGAAATCACCTCAGATGATTCAGTGACAGAGCGGTCCGAAATCTTTTCCGATCGTTATGCAAGCGCGCTTGGCCAATTCACAGAAAAGTAAGAATCGTAACAAAAGAGTGATTAATTCACGAATGATTGATATCGCTTGTTCAGTCGACAGAAATACGGGACACACATAACAACTGAAAATGTTTATCAGGTCAGTCGGAGGAGTGTGCATGGTACGAACAGTCTGTATATAGCCGTACAGCTGCATGCGTCACTGCGGCCACGATATCTAACCAAATTTAGCCGCACCGCCAGGAAAAGAGGAGGAGGGAGACTGGGGTGCTGCGAGCCAGATTAATATGATTGGCGGGCCAGATTTGGCCCGCAGGCAGCCAGTTGACGAGCCCTGCTCTATTTGATCACTTGTAAGTGTGAACCTGTGAATTGTTAAATTGTTTGTCAATTTTATCATTATACTTACTATACTTTAATGTACATACAAGGTAGTAATACAATGTAAAATAATAAAAGTAATAAAACTATTGTTTTTACAGTTTTTTTTAATTATCTACAGTAGCTCAAATGAGGCTAACGTTTCCCTGTGCGTTAATTTCTCTCTGCCTTTTTCTTCCATCACCTCCTCTCTACTCACACAATTTTGCTTAATAATGTGAGAATATTGTGTTAGTTGTGTTCATGTTGTTTTAGACATGCTAGTGCTTTCTTTGAGAGTATATGGTTTAAAAGCTTAAAGAATTTTGAAAAAAGTTTATCAGATTTGCAATGTTTGAAAAGCGGAACTAATGTTTAGTTTTACTATTTCCTTTCAATAAATGGAATTACTGAAATTATTTATGCTTGATTAAAAGAATGGATGCTACTGTAGAAGAAATTAAGAAAAAATGCAAAACAAATAAAGTGACTTTTTTGCTACATTGAACATTTTCACAAAATGTAAGAATAGAATGATTGTATTGTTTAGTTCTTTCTAATCAAGGTAAATATTGTTTATTCAACAGGGAATAAACAAGGACAGAACAGAAGTCAGACCAGATCAACAGGAACAGATTAAAAAAATTGAGCATATATTTCACAGACTTCATCTTGAAGGCAGGCACCACAATAAACTAAGAGCTGCAGAATTTCTTCAATTCACTGAACATTCATTACAGTCCCAGGATTCTTGTACTGAAGAGGAGCTGATTCAGATTTTCCTACAAAAACTACTGATGATGAACTACAGAGCAAGGTACATTTGTATTGAGGAGAACAATGAACAGCATATTACACAACGAAGAGATAACTCATATGAAGATGAGGGTGATATTTTTGATGATGTTTTTAAAGATATAACTTTATCAAACACAGGAACAAGCCATTCTGAGCGAATCCATCCGATGGATGTTCAGATGGCCGTGTTTCATTGTGCTGATAGTTTCCTGAAGCAGCTGATGGTGACTAAACTGTCCCAGTGTCAGTACGCTCTGCCTCTGCTTGTTCCTGATCCATTCACACAACAGATTGAGTTTCCTCTCTGGACATTCAGACAAATCAACAAGAGCTGGAAGATGAAAAAAACCAACAATGAAATCATCAGTCAAACCCAGCCAATCTACAAGGCAGAAACTCCAATGGTGTTTTTCTTCAGGTTTGGCTCTGTGTCTTCATCCAAGTCTCAGCTGATGAAAAGTCTGATCAATGAGAAACACAACACGTTCTTCCATAGGAACTGCCCAGGCAGCAGCAGAACCAGAGTCCTGATGGATGGAGTGGTGGAGATCGCCTGGTTCTGCCCCTCTGAATCATATGATGATAAATTCACTGACTGTGTTGCGTTCTGTAATCTACATGGTGATGCAAGAGACCATGAGAAACAGCTGCAAATCCTCACTGAAATGGCATCAGTCAATGTTATTCTTCTACCACAACTTCAGAGAAATGACAGAAGTGCAACAATAATACAAAACTTGTACAGAAACAAAAAGCCACTTATTTGCCTTCTTACTGAGAATGACTCTACTGTAATTGAGACAAAGAAATTGAAATTCAAAATAGGCCTGAAAGACAGAAATCAGTCAGATGTCCATAAAGAACTGAAAAGAGCTATAAATGATTGTCTCTCAGAATCACCTTCCACTTTTAGACTTGAAGATGTGTCCAAACACTCAGACATCAGAGTAGATGAGGAAGATGATGAAAACTGCAGGAGAGGAAGAGAAGCAGCACAGCAGATGATGAGTTTGCTGAAGAAGAAAGATCTGACAGAAATCAAAGAATTATTTCTGCCCTATCAGGGGAAACTGTGGCATCAGTGGAGTCAGAAGAACAAAGAACTACATAGACTTCGAGAACATGAACTAGAAATGGACATCAGTAGAAAACACACAGACTTGAGGAGAATACGTGACCAGCAGCATGCAGTTAACATAAATAGTTTTATACAACTGTTTATAGAAGAAATTGTTGTTCATGCTGAGAATAAGATGAATTTTCTTAAATGGCTTGGAATCCTCCTGGAGGAATATACTTCAAAGGATATTTCTGCTCTTCATAACAAATACGATGAAAAATGGTCAGTAGTTATAAAACTGAAAGACAATCACAATAAATCTGAAAAACTGACAGCTGAACAAACTAAACTCGAGAAAATATCTGAGGAGCTTCAAGCTGCAACCTTTGGTTTGGAGCACATCATGAAAGAGATTGGTCAGATCTATGAATCATGTTCATCTGTGAAGAAGAACAAGAAAGACCTGCGGTTTCACTTTTCTTCTCTCCCGAGTCTTGCAGCAGAGATGATGATCTCTGGATTTCCACTGGAACTGATGGATGGAGATGCTGCTCATGTTCCTGTGATCTGGATCTCTGCTGTTCTAGATGAACTCTTCCAGAAACTGGGAGACCAGAGAGTCTTTGTGCTGTCAGTTTTAGGGATTCAGAGCTCTGGGAAATCCACCATGCTGAATGCCATGTTTGGACTCCAGTTTGCCGTCAGTGCTGGCAGGTGCACCAGAGGAGCTTTCATGCAGCTGGTCAGATTGTCAGACAAGATGAAAACACAGATGAACTTTGACTATATACTGGTTGTTGATACAGAGGGTCTTCGTGCTCTAGAACTGGCTGGAAGATCAACTAGAAATCATGACAATGAATTGGCCACATTTGTTGTTGGTCTTGCAAATCTGACCTTGATCAACATCTTTGGTGAAAATCTATCTGAGATGCATGACATTCTTCAGATTGTTGTTCAAGCCTTCATGAGGATGAAGAAGGTCAGACTGAATCCCAGCTGTGTGTTTGTGCATCAGAACGTTTCAGACATCACAGCTGGAGAGAAAAATAAGGAGGGAAGGAGACGACTGCAGGAGAAACTGGATGAGATGACAAAACTCGCTGCTAAAGAAGAAGAGTCTGATGCAGAATGTTTCAGTGATGTCATTAGATTTGATGTTCAGAATGATGTGAAGTATTTTGCTCAGCTCTGGGAGGGCAGCCCACCCATGGCACCACCAAACCCGAACTACTGTGAGAATATTCAAGAACTAAAAAAAACTATTATGTCTCATGCCTCAAAATCACATGGAATGAACCTGATTGACTTAAAAGTTCGTATTAAAGATCTCTGGGAGGCTTTACTGAATGAACGTTTTGTCTTCAGCTTCAGAAATACTCTGGAGATTTCAGCCTACAGGAAACTGGAGACCGAATACAGCAAGTGGTCCTGGAGTCTTCGCAGTGCCATGATGAAAACTGAGAACAAACTACACAACAAAATAGAAAATGAAAGAGTTCATGAGGTTGAGCAAACTGATCTTCAAAGAGAACTGAAGAAGGCAAGTGAAGAAGTGGAAAAATCAATGTCTGAATTCTTTGAGAAAGACAGTGATAAAGATACAATGATTCAGTGGAAAACATCATTTGAAATCAAAATCAAAGAGCTTCAGGAAAACATTGTGAGAGAAACAAAGAGGAAATTAAATGATATTCTTCAGCAGCGAGACCTGAAGAAAAAGATTGATGCTCAGAGAACACATCATGAAAACACTCTCTATGAAAAGAGCAAAGAACTTGCCTTAAAACTGAAAGACAAAGCAAATGATGAAGAAACACTGAAGAAAGAGTTTGGTTTGTTTTGGGAACAGTGGATGAGTGAGATTCCCAGATTCATTCATCCGATCAAAGACACTGACATAATAAGAGATGTCAGAAAGATCCTCAGTGACATCTATGAGGGACGCTTCCCTGTAGATCACTGGAAAAAGGGCAGTGAGTACAACAATATTTTTACTTTGACAAGTTATTTTAAATATGTTATTTTCAAAAAATACACACAAAAAGAGATTCCAAAAGTTGTGAGCATTTTCAGAAAAATTATAAAATCACTTTTTGCTAGACCTATGCCTTCAGAGGAAGAGGCACAAATCAGATCATTAGTCACAGATATTGCTCAGCAGACAGACAGAATGATTCAGTCATTTAACATATCAAAGATGGGCTACAACATCAGCTACATTCAACAACTCATAGATTACATCAAGACAAGAGTAACAGAACATCAGGAAGGACCAGTAAAATATGTGTTCAAGGATGAATTCTTCATGGATTTGGTTCATTCTGTCTGTATGAGAGCAAACAAGATAATCACTGACCAACACTGGATGTTCAGGGAAGCCAATGATCCTGTAATATATGTTGAGAGGAAGAGAGAGGAGTACTATAGTATTTTCCAGAAATACTGTCATGGGGCAACATCAACTGCCATTTTTGGAGAGTTCATCTGTCAGAAACTGAAAGATCCCATTGAGCAGAGTGTCTACAAGAAGACTGCCAGAGAGTTAGCAGATGAAATGAGAACAAACTGTGAATCACTGAATGGAAACAGATCAAAACTGGAGAAACACATCCTGAAGACACTGGCAGAACAGGAGGATTTTTTTAAATATATGAACTACATTCATAATCCTAGAGATCACTTCAAGGGTTTTATAAGAGATGAAGTCAGTCGGTACATCACTGATAAGTTCAGAGTCAGTGTTTTACCCAAGATGAAGGAGAACATTGAACTCCTACAGCAGAAGATCATGAAAGCAGCACATGAATCTACTAAACATGTTCAAGTGAACAGAGGAGATGTTGGTTTGTGGTTAAAGAGTTTCACACAGCAGCTCTCAGATGTGCTGATCTTCTCTGAAAAAGACCTCAGTGGAGTGAAACATGATGATGTTGATGATTTCAGCCTCCTAGAAGATGTGATAAGACAAGAACTTCCTGATGTAATGTCAGACATCAGCAGGAGATTCAACACAGAGACATTTTCAGTAAATCTGGACTATAAAGTCAGGCCAGAAGAGATTCTGATTGATCACTTCTGTCAGTGTTGTTGGGTTCAGTGTCCGTTCTGTGGAGCCACCTGCACCAACACCACAGAAAACCATGATGGAGATCACAGTGTTCCTTTCCATCGTAATACTGGGCTGAATGGGTGGTTTTACAACAAAACAACAAACTTGTCTTTTATCATCTGCACATCAGCAGTAGCAAGTGATCGATCTTTTCATCCCAATGACTCAGATGATAAAGTCCCTTGGAGAGAATACAGAAGAGCAGGAGGAGTTTATGCAGACTGGAGCATCACCCCTGATCTCTCTGAACTGCCCTACTGGAAGTGGTTTGTGTGTAGATTCCAGAAAGATCTGGAAAAAAACTACAATAAAAAATTTGAGGGTTATGGTAAGATTCCATATGAATGGAGAAAATACTTAAAACAGGAAGCTGTTGAGAGTTTGGATAAATACATTTAATTGAACAAATGAATTAAGTTTCTTTCAGGTCTTTAATTCAGTTTGGTATACGTTTCTGTTCCTTACATCAGTGTCTGAAATCATCTACACCTCAGTTCACAGAATACACAAGAGACTAAAGTTTAAGATTTAAAGTGTTCTGTTTTAAAAGATTGTATCTTTTCCACAAACCAGTATCTGTGAACCTTCTACTTCAAAATAGTGCTTGTAATGGTACTTGAAATTGGACATCTGACTTATAAAGTCAAGGTAGATTGATCCACCCGGACCTCATTTGACGTTTCAAAGATAGTGTGGCTAACGAGCGAAAAGATATGAATTTAAAATTCAGTAAACAGTTAGTAGTTTTAAATATTTAGGAACATTTATTGATAGTAATAGTAATTGTTGGAACTGCAAATTATTCTTTTAAAAACAGCATGCAGAGATTGCATTTTATTCCGAGATTAAATTACTTTGGCTTTTATATTATTTTTTAAATGTATTTGTTATGCTGTTTCTGTGAATGGTGTGAAGCCAAAGACAAATTTCCACTTGTTAAAGTAACTAAACTAAACTAAACTAAACAATACCTTGTTGTTATGCTGTTAGTTGACATGAACAGTTTAATTTCTCAATATTAATTTTTACCGTAATTGGGATAAGAATTCAAAATGTTATTGTTTAGCCATGGTACCATCTTGTGGTGTACATGTGAATTCATTTCGATTCTGCACTTGTCCTATTTTCTACCTTGACTATAATTGTATTTTAATTGTACTTGTTTATTGGTGTTATTGCTCGCACTTGAGCAAAGTTTAGTTTCGATTTTCAGCCATTCACAGGCTTTAGGCTTTTGCAGTGATAATTTGCAAGGCGGGCCTAGCTGTTTCAATCATGTGTTAATAAGCAGTATATTTATTGTGTGAAGACCGACTCGGGTAAAGACCTGCGACTGAAGAAGTTTTTGGTGTGATAAAATAGAGTATAATATAGTATAATGCAATGTGTGGTACTTTACAATTAAAATCATAATAAGAATTAGGCCTTCATGTACTGAAAAACATGAACGCAGGAGACCTAAGTCTAAAATAGACTTAGCTGTGGAATTGCTGTGCAAATGGAAACTTGAAAGCGTGTGTATATGTGAATTGGAGAGTCTATTTTTAAGCTTGAAGAAAGAGGAATATATGGTAAAAAAACTTGGCCCCATATCATATCACATGGTATAAAAAAGGATGGGCAGACAGCTGTGTTAACTGCAGATGTAACAAGCTCCGCTTGCAATAAAGCGTATATTCTGAATCTAAGATTGAGAAGTGTTTTATTTTTATGAAAAGAAGAAACCACAACATTTGGCGACCCCGGCAGGACTGGATTGAAGCATAAGTGAAAACCACGAGGGTGGGCTCTGCGGTAGTCAACGCAAAAAAGTGGCCACAAGGTAAGCGAATTATGCTTATTATTTGTGTTGAATACCGGAGAGGTCATGGTGGTAAAACACTTAAAAGCTTTTCCAAATTTTAAAAGAACTAAAAGACAATAATCTTTGATTCAGAATAATTGCATGAAGTGTGATAGGCCTGGGAAGTCACTGGTGGTAAAATCAGTGGATCTGTGTTAATGCATGCACACAGATGGAAAAATTTTCACGATTACCGCGTTATATCGAACAAAAGTACGATAAACGGTCTGCTCGGGTGAACGGGTTTTAAAAAAAAATTTGTATTCTTTAAGAATATGGGTTTATTTTCTTTGTATCATTCTAAATAAATAGAAAGATATGGGTTTAATTATTTTGTATTCTGTCTGAAAAAAACAAAAAAAACACAGAAGAATATGGGTTTAATTATTTTGTATTCTCCATAAATCGGACGAATATGGTTTAACGTTTTCTTTGTATTTTTTGGTGAAAAATCTAAAAATATGGTTTACAATCAAAGGGATTGAAATTAGGATTATCTATGATACCGCTTTGTTGTTGATCAGCAAAGGACTGAATGACTGAACAGACTTAGAAGTTCAAAATAGGGAGTGACAGTTACAGTGTTAGAGGCCTCTGTGTGTATGTGTGACCCTGTGTGTGTGTGTGTGTGTCTCTGAGTTTAAAAATAAGCTCCTTTGCTTTGGACTGTGAAAATTTGATACTGGGTTACTGAAACAGTTTGTGAGTAGAAGAAAAAGAGATAAATTGCAGTCCAAGGAAAAGGAGATAAATAAATGGAATGATTGTATGAGCCCTGTGAGGACAAAATGAGCCCTTTAGGGACAAGATGAGCCCCAAGGGACAAGGGTGAAAGGAAAAATTGTCCAATTCTGAATAAAGGACGAAAGTTTTGAATGTGTTGATTGTGGTGTGAATGTGGAGAAAGAATTAGCTAAGATATTAGCTGTGCAAAATACAATTGATAAAATAATATTTAATTTGTGAAGTTGCACCAAAAATAAAATAAAATAAGATAAAATAATAAGAGATTAAAAAGAAGATATATTGTTTAAAAGTAATAAGAAATTAGCATATAAAACTTGTAAAAATAAATTACAGGAAAGGAAATAGAGAGGAAAAATTTGATTTGAAATTGTAATATAATTACAAATAGATTGAAAATTTAATTTGAATAAAGAACCAAATAAATAAAATAGAAGTATACAGTAAGATTAGATAAATTAATTTAAAATAATGGCAGCTACTACACCAGTGGAAATGTTAGGGTCAAAATACCCATTATGTAAGGATTTAATAAACAAAATGTCTAGTAAATGGCAAAAGAGAACTCAAGATCTGATGACAAAATGGCCTAAAGAAGGGACATTTGATGTGTCATTATGTGAGGAAATGGAAACTCTCATAAAAAATTATAAAGTAAAAGATAGAAATGTAAAAAGACAAAATAGAGAATCAAAAAAAGAAAAAGAAAAGGCAGTACTGGCATTGTTCAAACAAGAGGGAGAAATAATATTGAAAAATATAAAACAGGCAAGGAAA
This sequence comes from Anabarilius grahami, assembly GCA_003731715.1. Taxonomy (NCBI): domain Eukaryota; kingdom Metazoa; phylum Chordata; class Actinopteri; order Cypriniformes; family Xenocyprididae; genus Anabarilius; species Anabarilius grahami. The sequence goes on along the minus strand of RJVU01059382.1, from coordinate 16,158 downwards.
ATATTAAAAGAAGTAGATAAAGAAACAAAGAAAAAAGAAGACATGATTGCTAAACCACCTCCATATATACCACCAGAAGGTCAGTTTCCAATACTAAAGGGACTGGTAGAAGTAACAGGAGCAATGCAAATGGAGGGACAAGTGGAATTAGAAAAAGAAAGACAATTAGGACCAGATGTAAGACGGAAAACAACACAAAGTAAACAATCTAGCAAAACTCTGCCATTAGATTGCTATGAACAGGCACGAAGTGCTTTAGAAAAAATTAAAACAGACTATGCAGAAAAACCTCTTAGAAAAGGACATGAAGAAATTGATATGCAAGCTCAGATAATTGAAGAGACCATAGATCAAAGAATCAGAGAAACAGAAAAATTAATAAACGATACAGATAAATTAGTAAAGGATAGAACTAAACTTTTAGAAAGTTTTCATGAGGAAAGTGAAGAGGGGGAATCATTTGATGAAGGAAGATGGTCACATGGTAGAGAAAAAGGTACACTTAGACCTTTAGCAAAGCAGTTACCAATTCTGATTAAAGGAACACAGGGACATTACGTTCCATGGGCTACACAGGACCTTGATGGGCTGGTTAATCGTCTCCCTGACATTCACGAAGGGGCTGGAAAATGGATAAGAGTGTTTGAGGAAGAGACCATGGGCAAACTGTTAGCAGTGGGGGATATCAAAGCACTTCTGGCAAGAGTTATTGGTGGAACAAAAATGGAGGAAATTCTTGGAGCATCTGAACTAGACAGAGCTGTGAATTCTTTTCTGATGGATGGGACTGTGTTTGATATGTACCACCCAGCAGTGTGGCAGACATTCCGACATGAATATCCTACAAAAATAGACCCGAAAGCATTAAAGGGTGAAGAATTGGGAGACTCTGAGAGTCCATTTGCATTTGTGCAGAGACAGTTAAAAAGATGGAAGCAAGAGACTGAAGGGAATCCTGAGGGAGACCCATTAATGGCTACACTGTTCAGAAACGCTATAGTAGATGCAATGCCACAACCAGTAAAAAGTAAACTGGAAGATGTGGTCGGTCTAAACTCCAAAACACATAAGGAGTTTTGTGATCATGTGACTCATGCTGTTGATCAGTACAGAAAAAATGAACAAAAATTGAAAAATCAAGAAAAAGACTTGCAAAGAAAATTGACTCAGTTACAACTTGAACAATTAACAAGTAGTCACAAGAAAAAGATTCAAGCTACAGTACAAAAGGAAGGAGCCTCAGAACAAATGACAGTGGCTACTGTAAACGTTCCATCATCAACTGTGCAAACCCCGCCTGCTATGATCTCTCCAAACATGCAACAGTTCCCAACACCCACTGTCAATGTGTATGCTCAGCAGCCAGGGCCATGGACAAAAAATCCACCACAAGGGGGACAGGGAGGAAGAGGAATACCTAATAATTTTCCTCAAAGAGTGTGTTGGAGATGTGGCCAGACAGGACATAGCAAAAGGTATTGCCATATTGGTCCAATGCAACAGTCTTTCGGGGGAGTGAAGGGGGGAGGATGGCAGCAACCATTTCAAGGTCCTAATAATGGCCCAGTAAATCCATGGGGAGGTCCAAATCAGGGATATTAGGGGTGCCCAGAGAATCCTATAAGGGAGAATCAACTTCCAATTTTATCTAATAATGCTAATCAAGAACCTATGATGGAGGTTAAAATAGAAGGTAAAAAGACACCTATGCTTATTGATACCGGAGCAATTTATTCTTGTATAAAATCAAATTATGCTTCACATCTCCCTTTGTCTGGAAAATTTGCTAAGACAGTAGGATTCTCGGGACAAATACAGCTAATTCCTATGACTGCTCCAGTTTGCATACAAGCTAAAAATAAAAATGTGACCATACCTATCCTTGTGTCAAATGATACTCCTGTAAATTTGTTAGGAAGAGATGCATTATGCAGACTAGGACTCCAAATTTGGTGTTCTCCAGAAGGAGTGTATATAGACTTACAAGGAATAGGAAAACAAATGATGATATCTGAACCAAAAGCAAATGTGTATTGGATAGGACAAATAGAAAATGATGTGAGACAAGTTATTAATACATGGGGAAAATTCATTGAAGCTCAACTTGTTGAAGCACAGTTACCAAAATCAGAGTTTCATTGTACTATGATATATGACGCTGAGAGAGATTTAAACATAGAAACAAAGTGGCAAAAGGAAACTGGAAAGGAAAAGATTCAGTTAATTTCACATTGTATCATAATAGGAAAACAGGGAGCAGCAATAAGAATAATTGAAAATTAATTTACAAAAAAATGGTTCAATGTGCCTAATTCTGTTCCACATGTTTCCTTATATGTAGAAAAAGATTGTGAAGCAAAATATTTAGGTCCAATGATGAAAAGAGCTGAACAATGCCAGTGGAAATCAACAATAAATCCATTGATTTTTCATTCTGCTGACAAAAATTTTATTAAAATTTTGTATACAACTGACTTCATTGGTATTCCTCAGGAAATTGTTATAAACAACAAATTTCGAGCACAAATGATAACAACAACTGAATCAATGGAAATTGTTGAAAATGAACTAATAAAGGAGCTAGAACAACAAGTACCAAATGAATTATGGTCTCAATATGCAACAGATGTAGGATTAGTGAAATCAGCCAGTCCGATAAAAATACAACTTAAACCAGGAGCATGTTTACCGAGAAAAGTACAGTATCCACTAAAACTTGAAGCAGAAGAAGGAATAAAAGATACTATTGAAGGACTAGTAAAAGCAGGAGTGTTAATAGAAACAAATAGTTATTGCAATACTCCAATTTTTCCGGTAATTAAAGCTGATAAAACTAAATGGCGCCTTGTACACGATTTACGAGCAATAAATGAAATAACAGAAGATTGGCCAGCTGTTGTACCAAATCCACATACATTCACAAGATATTTGGCATTCACATGAAGGACATATTGTTGCACCAACTGCACTTTTAAATATTCTGATTCCTGATGCGCATGGTTTTGACCATTGCGCGAGGGGGGAAGTGGTAAGGAAAATTAAACAGCAGGGATATTGGTCTCCATATTTATATGCAACAGTAGAAAACTTTTTGTCTGCATGTGAAGTTTGTGCCAAATACAATGTAAGGAAAGGAATAACAACACCAATAGGTCATATTCCAGTGCCAGAAGGACCATTTAAACATTTGGTCATGGATTATGTGGATATGATAAAGCGTGTACAAGGAAAGAAAAATATGCTTGTGATAATAGACAGGTTCAGCAGATGGGTGGAGGCAGTGCCATCAGCAGATGAGGGAGCAGGAACAGTAATACAATTTTTGACAAGAAAAGTAATACCTAGATTTGGAATACCATCAGAAATAAGTTCAGACAATGGTTCTGCATTTATTCAAAAAACTGTGAAACAAGTATTACAGCATTTAAGAATAAAACAGCGTTTTGGATCAGTGTACCATCCAGAATCTCAGGGGTATGTGGAGAAATGCAATGGTATTCTTAAGGCTAAACTTAATAAAATATGTGCAAGTACAAAACTCAACTGGGTTGATGCTTTGCCGCTGGCACTAATGAGTTATCGCATGCAAACTAACAGAATGACACATTTAACACCGCATGAAATGCTTACGGGTCGACCCATGCCTGTGCCATATTGCAGAGGTCCTTATAAAGGACCCCTGTTAGAACAATTACAAATGGAACTAAGATCTTATATGAAGAAACTAACTGCCATACATAAAGCTATATATTTACAGGAAACGAGAAAGCAGCCTAGTGAAGAGACAGAGACTTCATGTCCAGTTGTTCCAGGGGACCAGGTATACTTGAGAGTCTTCAGGAGAAAGTGGAATGAACCTAGGAGAGAGGGTCCTTACACAGTGGTGGTAGCTACTCCAACAGCAGTTCAAGTGGAAGGAAAAACTGCCTGGTATCACCTAAATCACTGCACAAGAGTTCCCAAAGAAAGGAAGGAAAGAGAAGAAGAACAAAGTGAAACAGGTGATACAGAAAGACCAGAGGCACAGAATGAAAGGATGGAGAATGTGGAAATCTCAGAGCAAGATGAGCAGGAAACTGAGCAAAGCAGAGAAAACCAACAATGTGAGAGTAATACGTCCACTAATGCATCTGACAATCATCATATGTTTATTGCATCTGACGATACAAGCTCAAGCTCAAGCTACGAGTATCAACACCACTCAGATTTCCCAGTTATTGACTTCTCAGCCCTCAAATAGTTCAAATAAC
>RJVU01059333.1:11731273-11773556 GCA_003731715.1 Anabarilius grahami | reverse complement strand
TACATAAATATATCCTATCAATTCATAGGCACTCCTTTGGCTAAAATGATCCGTGCTGAATTGGTCTGGTCTGACTCAGTTACCACTGATTGGGTAAAAACCATTCAAACCTACTGGCTGTGGAAATCATGGGCGTGACTCATTATACTGTAAGCAAAACGCCGTAAAAGACGCGCGCTCTGTGCAACCAAAACGGCGTATTTAACGGCGTCATATGGCAAGCTAGACGGCGTAAAAAGCGGCGCTTTTCATGTACACTAAAACGCCATTAAATACGGCGTCATTGACGGATTTTCGCGCGTTTTTTACGGCGTTTGTAATCACAACGGCGTATTTTGCGGCGCAAATACTGTTTAAAACGCCGTATTTGACGGCGTTTGATAGTAAACGCGATTAATCTATAGCATAATTCAGACCCTTTTGGCTTGCCATACTCGCGCATTACATTGATGTGCTCTCGCGTCACAATAATGTGCTCTCTACTTTTTAACATGTACAAAACCCCTGTCCACACAACAGCGCTCGGCTAGCTAGAACTGATGCAATAAGTAGGCGGTAGCTTACATGATGCAATACAGGTAAACAAAACTGTCGATGTCGAACAGTCGCCTACATCAAGCACGTTAACTGGAGTGAAGAGACTTTTGTTTTTACTTTTGTATCTTTGAGGGAATCAAAACAGCAGATTTTCTTGACGACAATACCACAGATGGACAGGCAGTTATTAAAACGGTTCACATGCTTGTCCAGAGTTGATTTCGTCCAAGGTTTACAAATGTACAGTATAGAATCTCTAAACCTGAATAGGTACCATTAATTGCATTAACAGAATGAAATACTATTGGGTTTAATTCTGAGGTGTGTAATGATGCTTTCTTCTTTGCCACAGATTTATGGGTGATGGGGAAGGTCATACTATGCATCTTGCTCACTGCGGCTGGTGAGTTTACAAAAGCCTCTTTCTTTCTTTCTTTCTTTCTTAACTATAAGATGCAAATATTAAGATACATTCCAAAGAGCTTATAAGTCTTGACGACAATTTATATTAGGCTACCAAAGACTTTATAATACTTTTAGGGGCCTTTCCTTTAACTCATCACAATAAGTTAGCTAAACAGTTTTCAACTTTTTTTATGTTATACAAGATTCAACTAATTTTTGAAGTGAGTTTAATATAAGTTGAAATGACTTATACAGGTTGATTGTACTTAAATTTAAGTCAGCAACTTTTTTACAGTGTGTTAATGAATTGCTAGATATAGATTGATTTATTCATATTAAAAATATATATATCCAGTCTTTAGCCTGTTAACTGTCTCCCCCTTTTTGAACTTATGTGAAAATGCACTATCCAAACTGAAACGATTGTAATTCATGAATTATTTGGATTTTACAGCTCTAGCGCAAGTTCTGCCGGGAAGACTCAAATGTTACGTCACTTATTAATTCAGATCTAACCAATCATTATCTAACACTTGGAGTATAAAAGATTGGTACTTACACTTGTCTGAGTTTGCAGATGCTGACGCAAACTTTCACCTCCATCCTCCCCACCACCACCAGGATGGTCCCGGTCCATACTCCCTGCACTGCAAAAAATGCTGTTCTTACTTAGAGTTTTTGTCTTGTTTCTAGTCAATAATCTTAAAGTTCTTAAATCAAGAAGCATTTTCTTGACAAGTAAAAATTATTTTCTTGTTTTCAGGAAAAATAAGTCAAAATTAAGTGAGTTTTTCCTTAAAACAAGCAAAATAATCTGCCAATGGGGTAAGCAAAATAATCTTATTTCAAACTGAAAACAAGATTATATATCTTATTTTTGGTTTGATATAAGATTATTTTGCTTACCCCATTGGCATATTATTTTGCTTGTTTTAAGGAAAAACTCACTTAATTTTGACTTATTTTTCCTGAAAACAAGAAAATAATTTTTACTTGTCAAGAAAATGCTTCTTGATTTAAGAACTTTAGGATATTTTGACTAGAAACAAGACAAAAACTCTAAGTAAGAACAGCATTTTTTGCAGTGTGGGGGTTGGCTACGCCCCTGCCTTCAGCTTCAGGCAGGAAACGCAAAGTCTGCAACCCTCAGGACGTGAGCTACGGACGGGGCCTACGCCAAAGATCATTAACCTTATATATTCTGCTTGCTGTTTGGTAATAAATATCAGTGTTACGTTATCTTGCCTCCCGAGTCTTTCTGGTAGAACTAAGGTTAGTCTCTTTTTAAAGAAAGTATAGGCTACTTCAAAAAATGAAAGTGTAAAAAGTTAGAGACGTTTACTGGAAAGCAAATGTACTGCACTAAACATTTTTTATTTTATACAAAATATATATTTTACTAAATAATTTGGACTCTAAAATTGCTATAAAATTAATTATCATCATTTACTCAACATCAAGCGTATAGGCGGAGTGTGTGTAAGGCTGGGGAAGGCCCTTTTTTGGGTGAACTATCCCTTTAAAGTATAATTTCCATGGTAAAGCAAAGTCCAATTTCAAAACGGTTTTCACAGGATGAATTTTTAGTGTTAAAGCTTTGAATAGTACATAATTTATGATGATTACTAAAATATATGTTAGGGAAAATATAAATCAATATCAGCAGATCTTCTGGACATTCAGTGGTGGACTGGAGAACATCTGGTTGTGCGATTTCAGCGTGGCAGAATCACCCAGGGCAGCAGATATATCAACAGAACATACAGGTCCTTCTCAAAAAATTAGCATATTGTGATAAAGTTCATTATTTTCCATGATGTAATGATAAAAATTAAACTTTCATATATTTTAGATTCATTGCACACCAACTGAAATATTTCAGGTCTTTTATTGTTTTAATACTGATGATTTTGGCATACAGCTCATGAAAACCCAAAATTCCTATCTCAAAAAATTAGCATATCATGAAAAGGTTCTCTAAACGAGCTATTAACCTAATCATCTGAATCAACTAATTAACTCTAAACACCTGCAAAAGATTCCTGAGGCTTTTAAAAACTCCCAGCCTGGTTCATTACTCAAAACCGCAATCATGGGTAAGACTGCCGACCTGACTGCTGTCCAGAAGGCCATCATTGACACCCTCAAGCGAGAGGGTAAGACACAGAAAGAAATTTCTGAACGAATAGGCTGTTCCCAGAGTGCTGTATCAAGGCACCTCAGTGGGAAGTCTGTGGGAAGGAAAAAGTGTGGCAAAAAACGCTGCACAACGAGAAGAGGTGACCGGACCCTGAGGAAGATTGTGGAGAAGGACCGATTCCAGACCTTGGGGGACCTGCGGAAGCAGTGGACTGAGTCTGGAGTAGAAACATCCAGAGCCACCGTGCACAGGCGTGTGCAGGAAATGGGCTACAGGTGCCGCATTCCCCAGGTCAAGCCACTTTTGAACCAGAAACAGCGGCAGAAGCGCCTGACCTGGGCTACAGAGAAGCAGCACTGGACTGTTGCTCAGTGGTCCAAAGTCATTCGGAAATCAAGGTGCCAGAGTCTGGAGGAAGACTGGGGAGAAGGAAATGCCAAAATGCCTGAAGTCCAGTGTCAAGTTCCCACAGTCAGTGATGGTCTGGGGTGCCATGTCAGCTGCTGGTGTTGGTCCACTGTGTTTTATCAAGGGCAGGGTCAATGCAGCTAGCTATCAGGAGATTTTGGAGCACTTCATGCTTCCATCTGCTGAAAAGCTTTATGGAGATGAAGATTTCGTTTTTCAGCACGACCTGGCACCTGCTCACAGTGCCAAAACCACTGGTAAATGGTTTACTGACCATGGTATTACTGTGCTCAATTGGCCTGCCAACTCTCCTGACCTGAACCCCATAGAGAATCTGTGGGATATTGTGAAGAGAAAGTTGAGAGACGCAAGACCCAACACTCTGGATGAGCTTAAGGCCGCTATCGAAGCATCCTGGGCCTCCATAACACCTCAGCAGTGCCACAGGCTGATTGCCTCCATGCCACGCCGCATTGAAGCAGTCATTTCTGCAAAAGGATTCCCGACCAAGTATTGAGTGCATAACTGAACATAATTATTTGAAGGTTGACTTTTTTTGTATTAAAAACACTTTTCTTTTATTGGTCGGATGAAATATGCTAATTTTTTGAGATAGGAATTTTGGGTTTTCATGAGCTGTATGCCAAAATCATCAGTATTAAAACAATAAAAGACCTGAAATATTTCAGTTGGTGTGCAATGAATCTAAAATATATGAAAGTTTAATTTTATCATTACATTATGGAAAATAATGAACTTTATCACAATATGCTAATTTTTTGAAAAGGACCTGTATCTTTCTGCAGAAGACCCCAGGAACGGAGATTTCTCTCTTTCTATAACTCGTACAGTGACAGCGGCCGATACAGATGTGTGCTGACTCAAGAGGGACAGGAAGTGGCTCTTGGACAGGTTGACCTTGAGGTGAAAGGTAAACCTGATGAAGTGTCATAATGCTTTTCTCAAAGTATATTTCATATTCATTTCTCATACTTGCACTTTCCATCTTTTTTTTAGTCCCCAGATCTCAAAGTGCTCTGTTTGTTGAGTCAGGACAGAGGGTCATTTTATCTTGTTTCGGCTATGGTGATTGGTCAGGCTCAGAGGCTGCATTTGTGCAATGGAAGAGATGGACTCGGGTGGTGCTTCAGTGGAAATCTGGCTCTCTGTATGTGGATCCAGTGTTTGAGGGCAGAGTGTCAGTTCCAAAGGACAGAATCATCCATGGCGACATGTCTCTTATTTTTAGTGACACTCACCTAGAAGATCAGGGCTACTACGTGTGCTTCTTTAAGAAAAATGATGACATCAGACCCTCTACAATCATAAATCTTACTGTTACAGGTAAATATTGCTCAATTGCAACTTTTGAAGTGCTACCTGAAGCGTTTATTTTAAAGACATTAACCCCTTTCACACAGATTTCCGTGGTGGAAATTTACCTGTAAAATTGCATTCCTATTGAAGAAAAGGTGCAAAAAAAGTGATATCACCTGATATTGTCCATTTTAAACCTAAGAGTAGATTTACCTCACCTAAACATAGAAATCACTCTGTGGAGACATTTTGTTGCCTAGTTGAAGAAGCCAGTGAGAAAACCACCAGGGTACAAAAACTTAATCTGAGCCCAGGAGAGAAGAAGGCATTAAAGTCTCTACAGTCAGATTCTACCATAACAATTAAGCAGGTGGATAAGGGTGGAGCGATAATAATCATGGATACAGAGAAATAAAAAACAGAATGCAAGAGACAACTGCTGGATGATGTATTTTAACTATTTACACTATTCGAATATTTACAGCCTAGAGTAAGTAAAACAGAGTATTTATTCAGTAAAAAGACTGTCTTGTTTAGTTTCATTCTTGTTCAGTCTAATTTTGAGTCTCTGTTAGCCTGTTCTAGTGAATGATCAGTTGTCATGGTTTCTGATTGGTGTCTCACCTGTTCCCTGACTGTTCTGTTAATGACATTCCCTCTGTGTGTTTAAGCCTTCAGTATTCTCAGTTCTGTTCCGTGTTATCGTTTATGGTGAAGATGTAGAGTTTTTGGGTTCTCTGTTCATTAAAGTTGTCTGTAGTTTATTCTGCGTCACGCATCATTCTTGGGATTTAAACTACACGCACCCTTGACAACTTTGAAAATTGATTGGATAAAAAAATGATTAGATTATCAAAAGGCCTACCACTTCCTTTTATCATATATGTACATTTTCTGGTTCATCTTCATACATTGGTCTCCCTTAACATCCCATAACTTACAACATCTCCATGCTTATCATTCAAAATCTAACCCTTACATGAATGACATAACCTCTGTTGGGCTGTGACCTGCGTGAAATTTTTAGTTAAAGGGTTAGTTCACTGAAAAATGAAATGTCTGTCAGTAATTACTCACCCTCATGTCGTTCTGAACCCATAAGATTAAAAATTAAGATTTTTGATGAAATCTGAGAGTTTTTTTTTTATCCCTCATAAAAAGCAACATAATTAAAGGTCCAGAAAAGTAGTAAAAACATTGTTAAAATAGTCCATGTGACTACAGTGGTTCAAACCTTAATGTTATGAAGTGACGAGAATACTTTTTGTGTGGAAAAACAAAACAAAAATAACAACTTTTTTCAACAATTTTGTCTCTTTTCAGTCTCCTAAGCTGTTTACGTTGTATAGACAGTGCAGGTTTCCATGTTCTACTTCAGAACACTGACACAGTATTGGCAGACGCTGTTCACATGAGCAGCACGATGCATGCGTGTGATACTGATGCAGGAGCCGGCCAATAAGGAGTCGCATTGCTTATTTTAACAATGACTTTACTACTTTTCTGGACCTTGAATGTGGTAACTACGTTACTTTCTATGGGGGAATAAAAAAAACTCTTGGATTTCATCAAAAATATCTTAATTTGTGTTCCAAAGATGAACGAAGGTTCCACATCAGGCTTACTGATGTGGAACGACATAAGGGTGAGTAATTAACGACAGAAATTATATTTTTGGGTGAACTAACCCTTAGGAACAATTACTTTGTCCTCATCCCCTTATCCCTCTTTCAAAAGTATCATATATTGAGTAGCAATAAGGGTAGAGAGTCTGCTTTCAATACATAGAATACAAATTAGGATTTGCACACACATATATGTCAAAACAAAATGTATCAATCATGGTTAAAAGTTGTATGTAAAAGTAAGGAAATCTCTGTAACTCCAAGTTTATCTCTGTAATCTCTAACATGTATTTAAAAAAAAAAAAAAATCATGTATAAGTGACATTAATTGAAAAATAATATTTCTCTTACACTTTTCAACATTGTTATTTTAGTATTTAATATTTTGTATTAGCTTTTATTTTTATATTTTCAATTTTAGTCTAAGTTTTTGTGCTTTTGTCATTTTCATACATTTCTATTTTATTTTTATTTCAGTTTGTCATTTTAGTGTTTCAGTGTAAACTTATTTTTGTTTTAGTTTTTTATCTAATATTTAGATTATTGTATTTCAGCATTATTTCAAATAACGAAAAAGCTTTTTAATAGTTTTAGATAACAGCAACCATACTGCTGTAATGGATATTCTGTTTTGTTTCCTTGAGTAACCTCGTTTCAGTTTCCTGAGTTATGTTTGTTTCTATAATTACTGATTATCCCCAGCTGTGTCTCGTCTAGTTCTCAGTGTATTTTTACTCCCTGCTTGGTTATTTCCTTTGTCGGTTATTGTGTAGTGTGCTAAATTCTTCTGAGTGTTATTCTGCGTGTTCATTAAAGACTTTTGGATTTGGTTTTGGACTAATACTATGTGACAACTGCTTATAAAGCATTGTTTAGCAAATACTGCACTTATGCTTTCACTTTGTCATGAAATAATCTTGCTAGTGAATTTAAACTTAATAATAAAGTGCCTTCTCTTCCTATCAGAGCAAATGTCCAGAGTAAACATAACGTCTGGGTCACAGTTTCAACTCCCTCTGGCCAATGAGTCTCCAGTGACGCTGAGCTTTCTGCCAGATGGTGGGAACTACACTGTTCCTGTATTTGAAGTAGAGAAACGTCAGTGCCAGGCATTACTGTAACCGCACACTGCTACAAAACAACTCTCTCATCCTAAGAAATATTACATTAGCTGACTCTGGCACATTCATTGTGAGTGAAAAAGGCACTTGCAGGACCAGAAATGTGGTGAATGTTCATCTCTGCAGAGTTGGTATGTTGAAGAACACGACAGAGCACAGTATCTTGATTTTTACTAAATCTGGCTTCTGTATCTCACTGAATATTTCCTTTTTCTTTTTAAAGGACCTGGACCTGGGAAGGTCACTTTTGATGGACCTTTAAGTCCATTAGCAGCTGCAGCATTGGGAGTAAGTCTGTTGTTTCTTGTAGTAACTTCAGCATCTTCTGGATATGTGTGTCATAAACAACGACAGTTAAACAGAATCCCAGAACATGGGACAGAAAAAAACAGGGAAAAGGGAGCAGAGAAAGGGTCAGAAATGCAGCCTCTGCAGTTTATAGAAGTCATCACTCAAGGCTCTGTCAGCTCAAAAACAAAGTGCAGTCATATAGCTTGTATAGTTTTCTTCTCTCAAATATGCTATTTAAACTTAATGTTTCATAATGAATTGTCTAAAAAAAAACTGTCTATATAAATATATATTGCTATACAATGTAAGTGTACACTTTTTTAAGTTCTTTTTTATTCTTAGAAGGTACACAAACAATCTGTCACAGTGCTTTCTACAAAAGCATTCCTTTTATATATGGTATGAATATTTTCTCTACTTTATAGATACCGTTGTCATGTATGAGGTTTTATGAAATACCAGGATGTAGCCTGTAATATGGTGCAATGGTTTGGCAGCTTTAAAAATGAAAAGATTATTATAACAGCAAACTTTCGCTAGATGTTAACTGATGAATTGTTTCATTTTTTTTTACTTTGTCTTTGAACTACTGTTTTATCAGCTGAATTATCCTGAAATATTACATTTAAAAACATAAGTAAATTTAGCTTTGTATTGCAGCATCTATAATGTTACTATTATAGCATTCACCATTTGTCACGTTTGCTAAATGAATGTACATGTTTATTCTCTATAAGCACATTCTTCTTCTAATTATTATTTGAACATATAACTTCTCACATATTTTATATGTAAAATGACTGATGATATACAGTGTATATATAGTATGTAATGTAGTCTGTACTGAACTTTCATTGATGTTGTATTGTAATTTTGACATAATGCAATATTCACTGCATTGTTCTCATTAAACCTTAAAGCACTGAAAAGGAAAATTTTGCTACAGACAAGATTTGATTGACAACAATGACTGATAGCAATATTTTAAGGCAGAAGTTAATAACTGGATTGATTTCTCGTGATTTTAAAAGATTTTGTGTAGCTCATATTTGTCTGTACTAAATTATGGATAATGGATTGACTGTAATAAATTATTGGTGTTTTGCTTTTCTAGTGGTTGTTTATGAGATGACAACAATAACCACCACCACAGGAGGGAAGGGGGTAATTTGATTAACAATACTAAACGGGGTCGAACTGAAACGATACTCACTCGATATCTCCCACACTGCTAAATGTTTATAGTTAAATAATCTTATCTTACCGTAATTTAAAATAAAACAATACAAATATGTGTACTTTACTGGCCCATATTAATACTTAGTTAATGCTGACCTCTATCGGTCACATAAAGTTTCACATGTTTCCTTTGTCACTGAACAAAGTTTTTCCCAACCCTGTCATTTGGCACTGCAGTAAGCGTTACTTGAAGGAGCTTTTTTTTAAAAAAGTTGCTAAACTGTAAATAAACAGCCTCCAGATATCCAATAAACGTAGCCTGCTTTTAAATTGCAAGGTCTTGTATGCAAAATCTTTCAGGGTTCCTCCAGCAGTGTCTTCAGGACAAACATTTCACCTCTGTAAGTGATTTCACACACTGACGCTGGTGGGAGGATTCAGCACAAACTGGAGACTCAACTGGACTCTCTACAAGCGCACTTTATCGCACAAACCCGGGACACTATTGTCTTTAAAATGATTTTAGTTAAATTCGTGTGCGCGATCATAACCAGGTCCTTCTTCATTCTGGTCTCTCTTATCGGCGTCTGGAGAGTGAAAACGGTGAAAAATGACAATATGTACTGGTTACTGACTGTCCTTTACCTTCCTCTGGTCGTGGAGATGATCATCACTTTAAAACGTAGGAAAGGGCAAGATTACAAATGGTGAGTGACACTTTCAAACAGATTATTATACACGATTTACAGTACTGACAGATACACACTGATCTTCCCTTCAGCTGTTGATCATTTTCTGCTGAATGGATTCAGACTCGATGCAAAAAACTTCTGTTCAATATATTTAGAGCTGAATATCTGTGTTTATGTGGCTTTTATTTGACTTCTTTAGTAGACAATTGCTGTTCTCAGGTTTCGGTTATATTTTTAATTAAATGTTCATAAAAAGTTATAGACATTCCTCCCTCCCTCCCTTCCCTCCACCAACATCCTGCTAGACCTATTGTTACCGCTGCGAGAGTAAAGGATGTGTGTGAAAATAGGGTTAATTTTCTATAGCTGACAACTAGTGCTGTGTCAAATGTACTTTTTTAGCTTTTTATCATATTTAGTCAACCTTGTCCTGTTTTTGTTTAGTCATGTTTTAGTCGACTAACCCCTGCTTAAGCCTTGTCCCAGACTAAAATGCATGTTTGAACTGTTTTAACTAAAAGCAACTTGCACTGACATATCTTAAAATATGTCAGTGCCATTGCTTTGTCTCAAGATGCACACCAGTAGTGTCTTTACTCACCCTCAAGCCATCCTAGGTGTATATGACTTTCTTCATTCTGATGAACAATCTTGGAGATATTTTTATAAATATCCTGAGGCATCCGAGCTTTATAATGGCAGTGAGCGGGATCAACGAGTATGAGCTGCTGAAAGTGCTTCCATTCACATCCATCCATCATAAACATACTCCACACGGCTCCAGGGGGTTAATAAAGGCCTTCTGAAGCGAAGCGATGCGTTTGTGTAAAAAAAAAAATCTATATTTAAGTTATGAAGTAAAATATCTAGCTTCTACCAGACCGCCTTCCATATTCAACGTACGAAGAAAGTGTAAAACTCTAGCAGTTCACAAAGCTTACGCTACATCCTACGCCTTCCCTATTCAACTTACGGAAAAAGTTACGGAAGCACTTTCAGCAGCTCATTCTCGTTATTCCCGTTCACTGCCATTATAAAGCTTGGATGCGTCAGGATATTTATAAATATATCTCCGATTGTGTTCATCAGAAAGAAGAAAGTCATATACACCTAGGATGGCTTGAGGGTGAGTAAAGCTTGGGCTAATTTTCCTTTGAAAGTGAACTAATCCTTTAAGTCTAGTTTTAGAGGTAACACTTTAGAATAAAGTTCTGTCATTAATGAATAACACAGGAACAAATGAGTTACACAATATTAACACTCTAGTAACTACTATTAGGTCAGCTAAAATGGGCCACGGTTTGGCAAATAGTACGATCAAATAAGCTATGCATGAGACCTAATGATATTTTTACAAATTAGCATTGGTCTCTTAAATATATATATATTTTTTAAATGCGAAAAAGTATAATTGTTTTAAAATGATGAGAGTTAGAGTATCAGCAGGTCCCTTCTTGAGCCACGGCACAACATTCAGGTAAAATTGGCCAATATAAAAAAATGAGATCAACACAGGTAATTTTGGCTAAAATCATTTTATTTTTAACAGTAAATTGACACTATTGTCTTTAGTGTGCCATAGCAACAACACTATAAATGTATTTCATTAAATAGAAAGTTGAATGAATATTTCATTAAAAAATGCAATTAAAAATGAACTGATCATGTTGTACAGGTGTGTGTTTCTGTGCATTGGTGTCTTTTGTGTGCATGTATGTGTGTACGCTTGTCAAATATCTGTCAAACGTTAGAACATCTTTGACAAAAAAACAAAAACAAATCACTTTAACATTTCCTGTAGATATAGGTCTTAACATTGTACTGTACTGACATCTTCCTTTCTTTCCCTTTCTCTTCTCTCTTCTCTCTTCTTATCTCTCTGTTTCCTTCCTTTGCTTGTCCTCCTGCCATACTGTCTGCAATGCAATTTATTTGAAAAGACTGTTAAGATTGTGGATACATCTAGGCCTATAAACCTATTTTCACCCTCAATTTCTGTGTAAAAGTGTGTGTGTGTGTGCAGCCCATTTTAGCTGAAAATTGTGGCCCATTTTAGCTTAACCAGCCATTTCTAACTAAAATTACCTTTTTCACAAAAATTAAAGTTTCTTTTTTAAAATAAACTTATTTATTTGAAAGAGCATGCCAAAACATTGTTCATAAACATTTACTTTGTTGGTAAGCTTACTTATAATTGCTTTAGTACCTTATTAGTGATGAATGACATTTACTATGTCAGGCTCACTTTCCTTACAATTTCTCTGACAAGCTTCATGTAACACTCTGCCCTGCCCCCCTTAAAAACTCAGACCAGTCAAAACTATTGTTACATGTCAACAAGTGTTGAAGCAACAATACAAGATCAGTTATTGTGATTGGCTGTAAAAATGTAAAGAGATTTGACGCTACAGCCTTATTTGGCCCATTTTAGCTGACTTCACCCTAACTAGTAACATGAAACTCTGATTAATGAATTAGTAAGTAATAGTGCTAGGTTGAATGTGGTATGTTTTTTTTTTTCCATACCTCTCAGAGGACTATTAAGAACTACTATATATAGGTTCATAATTAATATGAATAATGCATAATGTATATTTAATTCTAAAGTTAAGGTAATGGTAACCCACATGTTGCTACATCCTTCAGAAGGAACTACTAATTATTTGGATCAGTATTTCATTATAAGTGAAAAACATGATAACTAATGACTGAAATCATTTTAAGCTTTTGAGGTTTTTGCAAAGTATTGGATAGTAATGATGCAAGTCTTACTATATCTTTCAGAAGGAACTACTCATAATTAGTAAATCCTTTAGAAGGATGTAGTAACACTTGAGTCATTACTATCCAAAACATTACAAAACCCTCAAAAGCTTACAATGACTTCAGCCAATATTAGGTTATCATGTTTTTATCATGTTTTATCATGCTTTTCAGAGTCATCACTTGTGGGTTACCATGATCTTCACTTTAGAATTAATTTACATTTTGCATTAGTCACATTAATTATGAACCTGTATATAGTTATTGATTAGCTTATAGTGAACTACCACATTCAACTGAGCACTATTACTAATTCGAAATAATATAGAAATGAGTTTTTACATTTGATCAGAATTAATGCACTTTCACCTAAGCACAAATCAAGAGAATGTCAGCCCATACATATGGTTTATTTGACCTCATCTAGTGTACTGATTGATAATAGGCTATTCATCATATAAATTAACACTCTCTACATCATGAAAACTGGTAAAACAAGAATCTTCTCTCAAAATTCCTCTTTTGGTTGGTCATGTGTCATCAAAGAACATTTTTCATCAGATTTAAATTAAATTAACGCTAGTCTAGTCAAATCTGAGTGGACTTCAGCAATGACCTTAACCTTAGTTCACTTGAAAGAAACGTATACAATAGACAGAATAGATAACATCATCCCAGTTAATTTGTATTTGTGTATGTTCCGTAAAAATGATGCAACCATCTTCGGTCATCTTTCAGGTTTTCTCCAGCCATCCTATTGTTCCTCATCAGCATTATTCCGTCCATATGGATTCTAGAGTTGCATCATCAGGAAAACAAAGCCAGTGACCCTCAGGTATTATTCTATATAGCAATTCTTTCAGTGAAATTTTGACATGTTTTTTCTCTTTTCACCTAAAAAAATAAATAAATTCATTGTTTATTCTCTCTCATATTGATCCAACCATGTATGACTTTATTTATGTACAAAAGATGTTTTTTGAGAAAATCCTAAACATGTGCAATAACCAACACACTATTTTATTCACATTCTTATTTTGATTCTGATTAATTTTTGAGTGAGGACAACAATCTTAATGTCCCCAAAATGAAAAATCTGTCATCATTAACTCACCCTCATGTCGTTCTAACCCTTTTTCCTGCTAAACACAAAAGAAGATATTTTGAAGAATGTTGATAAGTTTCAGTTCCCATTTACTTCCACTATATTTTTTCGTTCATATATCAAAAGTCAATGAGAACCAAAAACTGTTTGGTTATCAACATTCTTCAAAATATCTTCTTTTTTTTTTTTCATTTGTAGGAGGACTGTCCCTGTATATAAGTTGTTGTGAAGTCATTGTAGCTTTATTATGCTCATATTTAATATAATATGATATTCTGAGTGTCTTTCTCCTCTCATTAAACTCTGTAATTTTTGTGTCTGGCAGTGTAGGAAACTGGACTCTTGGGATAATGTCAAGAGCATATTGCCTTCAAATGGCACTATGGTTAATGAAACACTAAAGGTAATCTAGATACTTATTATGTGTTTGTTTATTTAGGTTTTTAATTCATGGTTTATTGTAATACTGTAAAAAATATGACTAATGAAATGACTGTAATCTATCACATGTGCTTCCAGTTTGTGACAATTTTCCTCAAAATGCAGAATTCAAAATAGATCCCTTTGTCTTTCCTTTCACTTCCTCTGTCTTTCTCTAGAATTAAAATATAACATTACTTAAGATTTAAAGAGAAGAAATCATGATATATCACTAACATGTACTCCCCAGCCATCCCATCACCTTCTGCTCTGGTTTTGGTGGGAGTTCTTTTAAACGTTGCCATTGTTATGTTTCCTGGAGGATGTCCAAAATGCATGTCGACATTTATGGGAATTTAAAGGCTCTAGCAAGAAGTCTTTATTATACTGGTTATTCATTCTGCCTCCAATCCTATGATGAAATAGTATTATTATTGGACCTTATTATCTACTCTCTGCGGGTCCAGAGACCAGGAAAACTTGATCTTTTCTCTTCTTGCTTTCCTTCTCTTTCATTTGCAAATTTGATCTTGAACAAAATACAAATGATCCATTTAGCTGATGCTTTTGTCCAAATTAACTTGCAGTCTGAATGTAAGTACGAAAGTGCTGAATCCTTGTTTTTGCTAATATGATTCATACCCATGTGAGATTCATGGGGGCATTCTCTCATGTGCCAATTCTGTTTCTTGGGATTGAAGAGACTATTTCTCTGTATTTTCAGTGGTGTGAAGTATTTAGCAATTTATAAATATCTGTATGTATAATTGTCAGCAAGGGTTGCAATAAAAACAGAAAATAAATGCAGGATCTATTTGCAAGCAGTTTTCTTTAATAAACTCAAAATAACACTACTCAGAACTGCAAGATAATAAACACAGTAATCTGAACAATCACATATATTAGATGAGATCTGACAAAGACTAACTGAAAAAGAGGGCTATATAAAAATGGATAAACACTAGTGACGAAACCTTGTAATTAATGAAACACAGGTGTGACACATGAGGGCAAATCAAAAACCATGCTAACAAATGATCACAGACAAAGGAAACTGATTTAGAAACAGTGAAACCTAACTCAAACAAAGACAAAACGTGACAATAATATTGTGTTGTGTCTTTCAGCACTTGGAGCGCATGCTCACTTCCGTCTGTCCGAATGACTGGATTCTCGGTCTTCATCAAGTTCTGCTTATTCTTCTCATTCTTGGAAAATGGCTCCTCCCACTAGGGGGAGGAGTAACGCGTGATGAGCTGTCTCAGCTTTTGCTCATCTTTGTTGGCACGGCAGCAGACATTCTGGAATTCACTAGTGAAACACTCTCTGATGTCAAGTGGGTACTTCCTGTTCTTAGTCAATAGACAAAAGCTTAAATGAATGCCAGTTCATATACTATTGTTGATGTGCACTACCATTCAAACGTAGTTTTTTTTAAAGAAGTTAATGCTTTCATTCATCAAGAATGTAGACATTTATAATGTTACAAATATTGGTAACACTTTACAATAAGTTTTCATTAGTTAACATTAGTTAACTACTGTAGTTAACATGAATTAAGAATGAATAATACTTCTACAGCATTTATTAATTTCACATTTTACTCATACATTATTAAAATCAACCATTGTATTTGTTAACATTAGTTAATGCACTGTGAACTAACATTAACAAACAATGAACGACTGTATTTTTATTAACTAATATTAACAAAGATGAATAAATACTGTAACAATTGTATTGCTCATTGTTAGTTAATACATTAACTAATGTTAACAAATGAGACCTTATTGTAAAGTGTTACCTAGATATTTCTTTTTCAAACTGTTCTTTTGAAATTCCTATTCATCAAAGAATCATGAAAAAAAAATATATCACCGTTTCCACAAAAACATTAAACACTTTCAACTGTTTTTAACTGTAATATTAACAATAAGAAATGTTTTTAAACACTAAATCAGCATATTAGAATGATTTTTAAAGAATCATGTGACACTGAAGACTGAAGTAATGGCTGCTATAAATTCAGCTTTGCCTTAATAACAATAAATTACATTTTAAAATATATTAAAACGTAAGCCTATTAAAATGGATGGTGGGTGCATTGTCTGCTCAATGCTTTATTTCTGGATTTGAGTGATGATTATTTGTCCGTTCCATTCTCTGGTACCATTTGTGCCTGAAAAGATCAGCAGTTTTTTTAATTGTTTCATTTTAATCATTTGAAAGATTAGTAAATCTTAGTGAAATAATTTTAGGGGGGAAAAAAACAGACAAAGTATTATATGTTATTTATTTATTGGATGACATGTAAGTCAGCTGCTGTTCAGATTAAAAAAATTAAAAAAACTTTATAAAAGTATTTTTTTCTTTTTCTTTTGCATTACGCACTAAATACCTTTGAATCAATCATATATGACTACGTTCAAGATCTTTGTTTTTTCCTGTCAGTGATATCAGTAGTCATGTGAACACAAATGACCCGTTTCACGAGAATAGGGCTGTTGGATATTCAGAGTTAACTGTCTGAGAATCTGCTCTCTGTTATGCCAGTCAGAATTTCCTACTGATTTTTAAGTTAGAAGATAGACTCACATATAAATGCTAGTACATTGTTTGTGCACATCTGCATAACACATTCTTCATTTTGTGTTATAGGGAGAAGAACCATCAGTTGGTGTATATAATCTTGGCAGTGTGGACGTGGAGTATGTTGCAGTTTCCTTTGCACCTGGCAGGTTTGTGATAACATGTTTAACCCTGTTAGCATGTGCTTCTTTAACATCCCACCATCAAACGTCACAGATATTGCTTTGAAAATGACAGAAACAGAAAATGACTTATAAAATGGTTCAGGATCCCTCAAGTGACTGGATGAGAACCCTGCTGTCCTGTGTAAGTTCAGTTTGAAGCTCAGATATCATGAATCTTTCATCCTGCTCCATCAAAAGTATTTTCCTTACCCTTGGATCTCACACAAACTAGAGGTTTGGGTTGCAACTCAGAGTAGTGTAACAGCGCATTAGTCATTTGTAGATCAACAGCATGTGTTTTAGTTTAGGTATGCTCCATGTGTGTTTCCCTTTGAGGAATGAGAGTTTTGGCAGCTACAGTACATGTATTTATTACCAGACACCATAGAAAGAAGTAAGGGTGGATTTTCTTGGATCTTTTGAACCTTTTGCTTAAAGTCGGCATGAAATCAAAATCGACCCTATTTACTTTGTTAGTGCATATTACTAGTCTTGTAGTAAACAGTTAATCCGTGCAAGTTAAAACACAGAAAAAATTAGTTTGTCGCGGTAATTTTTAATCAAAGTCTGAAAAGTTTTTTTCTCTGATAACGTCAGTTTGACGGCTTGGGTTAAAAATGCGTAAACCACTCCACTGCAACCGTTAGTCTGCTATGAGGGAGAGATGGAGAGGAGGAGCGCTAAAGTAAAACTCTGCCCTCTGTTCAATATTCCGTTTCACTTGGAAATACGTCACAACACTGGAGAAAAGTCGTTTGCAACTTCTGGTTCATGCAGACTTTAAGCGCAACTGACTTTTCATTTCTGCAAACTTACAATGCTCAACTGCTCTTTAAAATGATGTGTCAGTAAAATCAAATATATTTTGTTTTGTTTTCTATAAACACCCAAAAAAGGCACATAACTTTCTTTTCCAAACACATAATGGATTAAAATCACCCATTAAAAGAAAAAAAAGGGTAAACATTTATAGTCATTGATTTCAAGCAAAAGAATGTCATAGTGGCCCTATGCCAAAACTGAAGAGAACACCATTTAAACTCTAGTAAAAGCAACTTCAACTTTACTGAAAATAAACCTTTTTCCAAAGTAACTTTGTATTGAAATAGTGACAACATGCACTACATACAAAACATGATGACATAATTACTGCTACAACACTGTCTAGACTTTGTCTAAACTTGGCAAGTAGGAGCATTTCCACCAAATGTTCTTTTTTTCATATTTTTTAAAATTGAATTTATTCCTGGGTTGGCAAAGTTGAATTTTCAGCAGAATTTTCATTAATGCAGACTGGCGTGTCACATGATCCTTCAGAAATCATTCTAATAAGCTGATTTGGTGCTCAAAAAACATTTCTTCTTATTGTTGAAAACAGTTGTGCTGCTTAGTATTTTGTGGAAATAATTTTTTCAGGATTCTTTGATGAATACAAAGTTTGAAACCACAGCTTTTGTTTCTCTCTTTCATGTATATTACAGTTGTGACGTCGCGCCCGCAGAACCCAGATGAGCCCAAGGCTGGAGAAGGCTGTTGCAACTTGCTCTTGTCAAGACACAGTACAGATATTTGGAACATCGTGGAGAGTTTGTTTATCCAGGACGGGCCTTTTCTTGTGGTGCGTCTTATTGTGATGATATTCTTTGATGTGTTCCACCAGATGTTGGTCTTCTTTGCTATCAAGAACTTCCTAGTGGTCGTCCTCAACCTCTACAGGCTCATTGTCATCTGTCAAGACTTTAGACCACCACCACCACCATCATCATCTACCTCTCCCTCAGTCTGAAGGAAAAAAAGAAAAGAAGTTTAAAATGAACATTTAAAGGGGTCATGAACTGCATTGTTTTATAATGTTTCCTGGGGTGCACTTATAATGTTAGTATGCTTTTCACATCAAAAATTGTCATAATTTTGAAATAAAAGGCATTTTTCCTACCCTGATTTTAGCGCTCTGGTTTGAACGCTCTGTTTTAAGGGGCGTGTCTGCTGTGAGACTTTAGTGTAAACGCCCACTGCTGTGATTGGCTGACATCTTTCCGTTTGAAATTACTCTCTCCTTTAGAGCGTTTTTACTATTACAGCTCTCAAGGTTAACTAATCGTGAAAAGTGATGCATTACGTTTAGATCTATGGCATTATATTTAGATCGTGGCATGAAAGGTTGCAGAGATGAACATTGTAGTCAATCACATGTTGAGCGAATGAAAACAGTGATCTCGTCATTGCAACTCAATTTCTGCACACTAACGAATGCTTTCATCTTCACTAACAGTGCAAACACGATATAATTAAGAGATTCGTTGAATAAAACAGGAGTTTTGCGCATATCAGTCATGATAAACTCGCGCTGTTTGATTGACAGCTTCAGCGCGCGCTGCTCCAACGATTGCAAAGGGGGCTTTCTTTGAACGCTTTCTTTATATAATTTAATCACCGTTAAATAACAGATTATTTTCATCCTACTAAGAGAAACAACATGTTACATGTTGCATTACTGTCGAGTCCAGGCACTGCACAATATTTTGTAATCCCCAACAGCATGTTTATTGCTTGGTAGCTCGATCCGGTTTAGCACCAGGTAGGCCTATGTTACTTAGGCTACCTATTCTATTGCATGTCATGTGCGAATCGGTGGGCGGGGCTAAACAGGCAGTGATGAAGTAGGCGTTGATCTTCTTCTGCGGAGGCGGTGCTTGCTGCCCTTTGACGTCATAGATCCCCACTTTGTAAAACCTGTCGTTTGCTGGGTCTGGTGTCAATAAAAGCTTTTATTGGACTAACAAGGAAGTTTTCAGCTCTGAAACTTACAGTATATTCTTATAGTATGATGACCTCTTATATGTCAAAAGCTCAAGGAAAATTTGATTTCTCAGTTCATCACCCCTTTAACTTCTTTAATGTACTAATGCATTCTGTTAACTGTGCTTGATGGTTTGCTTATACCAGGTGTTTTTTAACCCTGTGGGGCCACAATCCAGTGCTAGGCAGTGTTATTTTAGTATCTATTTAGTAGCTGTTATTTCATACTTCATAAAATCTGAAAGCAATATAAGTAACCCCTAACAAACATTTTATTCATAAAACAAAAATAATTTACTGCAAAAGATTGTTTTATTCAATGACATCCATGCTTGTTTCTTCGCGGGAGGCGTAACTTGTAGTAGTAGGCGTAACTTGCAGAGGTGTGACATAGAAGGACCCTTCTCTCTTTTGTGGCTGTTCGAATGCATTCTACCACATGAACATTTACACTATGAAAGCAATCTGGTTGAATGCGATTTTGACTACCTCTGGAAGCGGATCAAAACGAGCAAAAAGATCAAAACATTTTAGACCCTGTTTACACCTGCATTTAGCGTTGTGTCCACTTGTGATCCGATCGATCAAATGCAAGGCCCTGTTTACACTTGGAGGACTATTATTCTGTTGCGCAGGAACAGATACTGAGGAACAACTGACAATGGCACGTTTTGATCTTTGGTTGACTAATCAGTGGAAAGGGGTGTTTCGTTCCCCCCCACATGTAGATTGAATATTCAAGCTGGTTATTCATTTTCTACTCCTGAATGTAAAAATGAAGAATCAAGCAGAAATCTTTTTTTTTCTTTTCGTTTTCTCATTTTTCTGCTTTCAATATTAAATAAAAAAAAACGAATGAAGGAATGATACACAGACCCAGTTGAGATACTATTATAGTTTGTATTAATATTTTGAATTCGTTTTTATTTTTATGTTTTTGATTTTCATTAGTTATGATCTGTATTTTTTTCATTTTTCCTATTTTAGTACATCAAATTAAAATAAGTTTAATTTAAATGTTAATTAAATGTAAACATATTAAATGTTGTTATACATCAAATAGTATAGTGAGTAGGGGGGAAAACAATGTATGAACTGAATATCTTCCAAATAACAATTTACACATATTTATAATAGTAATTTGTCACAGTATAAATTTGGTCTTTTTTTACATGAAAATATATACCTTTTTAGGTCTTTTTTTATAGCTTGTTTTAGGATGGGGGCCCTCGCACCAGAGCAATCATATTTAGGGGTCATGGCATCTAAAAAGTTTGAAAACCCCTGCTTAAGAACACTTTTATGGGTGACAACAGTTTGATATATTTTGAATATGTTATGTATAACCAAACTTGGACCATTAGTAGATTTTAGATTATGGCACTCATTCTTTGGTTCCTAATTTTAAAATATTCCTTTTATTGAGCTTTCTTAGTGTTTTACAATGTTTGTATACCAGTCAAATAAGATTCTCTGACTCAAAAACAGTAAAATAACTCTTTTGTGTGCGTGTGTGAATTTGTGCATTTGTGAATTCAAAGAGGCAGATACACATTTATCAGTTGCATACATGCATGTTAAAAGGGCTGCTCAAGCATGATTACTCTCCCAGTGGGCATTCAGATATGACTCTCTGATACCAGACGCTTTGAGCACTCAGGCAGAGATTATTGGCCTTTTAGTGGAGAGTGTTTAGTTGCTTTACAACAGTTCCTAGATCAGCCTTTCAAAGTACCCTACAATTTAACCAGAGATAGTTACAGCACATGAACACAGCAGTAACCAGCATGTGTTCAGTAATATCTGCTTGTGAACCAATTAAAATAAATATTTTGTCCAGTTTGTGTCCAGCTGGATTCTACATGTTTATGTATGTGGGATGATTTATGCTGGATATCTGACCTTTGGATTTTAATGGCTATTTTAACATTATGGGGAAAAATGAGGCATACCATCACGCCTTTCTCACACAGTATTTCTTGAGTTTCCTGCGTGTCTTCAAAGTACACACACTGGGTTAGTGTTTACGTTTATCCCCATCATCAGGTTGTTCCTGAAACATACACAAATCCCCAAAGCAGGAAAACACATTAGTTCATTAAACATTTTATGAGAGAACAGAGTTTTCTATTTTTATCCAGCTGGGGAAACAGGAAACTGCCACACAAGAAAATAACAGGATACCAACAAAGAAAGTTAGATTTAAATGGATGACCATGACAGTTTGACCTACTATATGTGTGCATATTTATATTTATTTATGTAAAGAAATCCCTGTTACACAGAGAAATGCACTGTAACATTTGATTCACAGTAGATCAACAGTTCTGTTGGCAAAATATTAACCTGTGGACACATTTACTAAACAGCGACCCCTGTTTATCCCAGCAGTACAGGGTATCTATATGGAATGTAAAATGTTTTATACATTTTTAGTAAAATAACAAAATAAAATAAAATGTAATTATATTTATAGCCTTTTCATGATTTTCAATGTTCTGAACTGGTAATTTAGAACAAACAATAATTCAAACCAATAAAATAATATGTGGGTCATTGACGAATAAGGTTTTTAAAAGTGTAAAAAAACATAATGGAGATATAATTAATTTTGAAATTTTTTTTAAGTGTTAACAATGAGATTTAGTGGTTTTTATAATCACTTAACACTGCTTTTGTCTTTTTTTTTTAACAAGATTTGTAAAAAATTTGTCACCATAAAAGTCATTCGGTTTAACCAAAATTTCGGTTTTACCAAACGACACTTTTGGTTATACCGAATGATGATATTTAGAAACAATGCTAACAGGCTGATATCTAGCTAGCTTGCTAGCAAAACATTTTATATTTGGTACAAGTTTTTTAAATATTACAACATTTTCCATGTTTTGTAGAGGTTGTACCAAATTACCTGATGTTTCGGGACATGCGTATGAGCATGTGAAAACATGAATTTTTCAAATACAGTTAGTTACTTTGCTTCACGACCATGTGGTCCTTTGCAGGTGTCTGAATGATGTCACATGATATTGACTGCATGACTTGATCCAAAATGGTCCCTTTATATTGTTACTCCGAATGACAACAATGAATTTCTGGACATTCTATCTCATAACAAAGCAACGACTTCTACACATAATTTTAATACCATTTTGCATAATTGATACACCTGATTGATCAATCAGACGACTTAAACATTTAATTAAAATGGACCTTAAAAAAACTCAGCAAAGAATATTTAAGACTTTTTAAGTCTTCACAAGTACCCTTGCATTTTTATTCAAAATGTGCCAATAATTTGAGGAATAAATGCACAAAGGTTTTGTTGTTGTGAATTGAAAAGGCTGTACAGTACAGCATGGACTACTGTCTGCTCTCAACCTCATAAATATTCATGATGAGTGTGAGTTTTTTTCTCTATAGCACCCTTTGTTAATCATTACATTGCAGAGCTCTTAGAAAAGTTTAAAATGCCAACGTGACTGACTTAAATTACAATAAATATACTGATAATACACAAATACATCTGTTTCAAAGAGTATATCTGATATCAAGACATGATAATAGGCTTTCTTATTTAACATGGTACAATTAGGAGCTGAAGAAGAAACTGGTTTTATTTCTTTGTGTCCAAAGTTATGAAAAACGGGGATAGGTTCATGTACACAGTCATTTAGAGCTTGCTGTGCAGTGACATTTGGAGTGATATCTTTGGAGCGTGTAATGAAAGATTTCTCTTAAACACTCAATCACTGTTTAAACAAAGAAACTATCTATTTCAGAAAAACATTAACATTACATGGAACATGATGTGATCTGTAGTGAAGCTGCTGGTCTTCAACTGTTTACAGATTAGACACAGATAAAAAAGATCAAAAGATATCATGAGTGAATATTACCAAATGCTTTTCCCTCCATATTTTTTTTTTCTGGCCAACACTATGGGAAATTTACTGGAAAACCCAAAAAGCAAGAGAATAGTATGCTTTCATGCTGAAAGAAAAATGAATGGGCCGAGTGTTTGTTCTTCTGTGCTCGATTTCACTGCACTGCAGAACGCTGGCTCCTTACTGATGATCAAACAGTGTTGCACATCAAAAACTGAGCTCATTACGTTAGGTCAAGATGTTCTTAAAAGACCTGAGTCACATAACTACAATGGATAAGTTAGAAAACAACTAAGTAATAACAAGAGCAGATTTCATAGCCATCTTCATTTACGTGAATAAAAAGCACAAGTTTGGATTTTTTTCCACCCTCAGCAATTCTGCAGAGACACACTGTCTGTTCTTTTTATGGACAGAGGGGAAATAAATTGAAATATTTTTTCCACAAAATAGTTTCACTTACTGGTTATTCGTGATGCGATAGCTATAAAAGTACAGCATGGTGTTAGCAATGCCAATTGCATGAACAGCAATTAGGAATGCAATGAATCAAAACATACAATCCTATTATGGTTTTTGAGTCACGGATAGCAATTTTTTGGATCAGCAATAAACAGTTACAAATAAAGCAAGGTTTAACATTAGTATTCAGGCACAGAAATGTAATAATTAAGTGTAAAATTAAGCTGGATAGTGTTCACAGTCTAAATTAAATGTAGATTAATCCTTGTGCTGTTTATTCTAAAGGGTTAGTTCACCCAAAAATAAAAAAATATGTCTTTAATTACTCACCCTCATGTCGTTCCACACCCGTAAGACCTTCGTTCATCTTCGGAACACAAACTAAGATATTTTTTGATAAAATCCAATGGCTCAGTGAGGCCTGCATCACCAGCAATAACACTCCCTTTTTCAATGCCCAGAAAGCTACTAAAAACATATTTAAAACAATTCATGTGACTACAGTGGTTCAACCTTAATATTATAAAGTGACGAGAATACTTTGTGTGCCAAAAATAACAAAATAGCGACTTTATTCAACAATATCTAGTGATGGGCGATTTCAAAACACTGCTTCATGAAGCTTCGAATCTTTATTAATCATGTGTTTCGAATCAGTGGTTCAGAGCGCCAAAATCCCATGATTTCAGTAAACGAGGCTTCGTTACGTCATAATTGTTTTAAAACTTCAAAAGTTCATGTGACTCTGGCAGTTTGATACACGCCTGATTCAACCACTGATTCACAAATTATTTGTTAAGTCAAGTCACCTTTATTTATATAGCGCTTTTTACAATGCAGATTGTGTCAAAGCAGCTTTACATTGATAACTGGTACATAATTTTGGCTGCACAGCAGCTCTTAAAGAATAGTGTCAATGCAGGCAGATCAGAAGCACTGTTGATTAAATGTCAAGAATACTATTGAATATTGAATGTCAAGTCAAATGTCAAGTGTCCCCAACTAAGCAAGCCAAAGGCGACAGCGGCAAGGAACCCAAACTCCATCAGGTGACATCAGGTGGCAAACAAGTGGCAAATAGGTGTTAAAATGGAGTAAAAAACCTTGGGAGAAACCAGGTTTAGTCGGGGGGCCAGTTCTCCTCTGGCGAACAGTGCTTTGTTACGAATCAGGTTCCTATCATAAGTCTGATAGGATCGCACCAATCAAAGTGTTTATTTCAGTTCCATCTAGTTCAGGATCGTATTCATCACGCCGGTATGGATGGTTTGTTGAGCTTCGAAGCTTCATGAAGCAGTGTTTTGAAATCGCCCATCACTA
Organism: Anabarilius grahami; assembly: GCA_003731715.1. Lineage (NCBI taxonomy): Eukaryota > Metazoa > Chordata > Actinopteri > Cypriniformes > Xenocyprididae > Anabarilius > Anabarilius grahami. Next base: position 11,748,332 of record RJVU01059333.1, on the reverse strand, counting down.
GATATTGTTGAATAAAGTAGCTATTTTGTTATTTTTGGCACACAAAAAGTATTCTAGTCACTTCATAATATTAAGGTTGAACCATTGTACTCGCATGAACGGTATTATAATGTCTATGGAACAAACAGCCTAGCAGTTGAATGTGATTGAAAAAAATCCGTCCCTTTCTCACTTTGGTGGTGCCCTATTGCCCTAATGAAGAAACCGCCCCTGCTGTAGCCTATCTGAACGCGATGACACGATTATTCTAATGGAAAAGACTGATTTAGATCGAAAATTCAAAGAAAAATGGAGAAAAAATAAACTGTGTCGTTTATCATGAGACTGCAGTGCTCGTAAACGTAAAGTATTATTTAAATATTCTTTCGCATTTCTCCCTTGTGCTTGGGAGTTTGTTTTCATGTTCTCCGTGCTCATATATTAATATTCATTATGTATAATGAGTGTGTTGTAGGTCTGTGTTTCATTGGTTGTTCTCTACAAAATGTACTTGAAAACAGAAGACATCAGTCCATGATGGGATCCTACAAGTGCTCTTTAGTGAGAACACCTTAGTTTATTCTTGTAATATGTTACAGGTCCACAAAAAAAAAAATATTCGTTTTATTTACAAACGGGTGTTTTATGTAACATATAAAACAGGATAGGAAAAAGACATACAAAAACTGACAAACAAAAGTAGAAAAAACACCCAATAAACAAATGAACAAATTTAAGGTTAATTATTGCATGTCAAAAGATTGCATTACTGCAGGTTGGAGTAGTAAATCTACATCTCCAGGCATTCTGGACTCCCAGAAGTCTAGAGTCAGATTCATTATGACCCCTAAGCTCACATTGCTTTAGTATGGATGTGTACGTGTGCATAGAAAGGGGTATAAGATCTGAGGTGTCTATATCTTGAGGTTACTGGCTGGAAGACTGCTCTTATCCAAATCGTCAAAATACGGGTGTGTCATTGCTTGCCGTGCCGAAATCCTCTTAGGAGGGTCATAAATCAGCATTTTCTAAACAAGAGAGACAAAAATATTCATGTGATGAGAAAAGGGGAGATAAACCCAAACAGTATGTCAGGACACCCTCTTACCGTGAGCAGGTCGATTCCATTCTTGTCTAGGTTTTTCACTGTGTTGGCCAGATTCCCAGATTTCCACTTTGGGAAGGTATTCTTATAATCTGGTAGTGACTCAACTTCTGGCCAGACCTCATTGTTAGGGGTTCCCAGAGTCCTGAACACAAATGAACCACAGAAAAACAAACAAACAAATGTTCAGTGCAAAATGTACATTCCAATATTCATATGAATTTTTTTTTTAAATCTATATAAAAGTCATGTCTCATTTGAATGCCAGTAGCTGGTTGTAGCATCTTCCCAGTATTGAACACTTTATCTCTGGATGACTAATATTAATATACTTTCTTTCTAATTGAAAGTTTTATCCAGCAAGGACTAAATTAATCAAAAGTGAGAGTAAAGACATTTATAATGTTAAAAACATTTCTATTTCAAATAAATGCTAGCCTTTTGAACTTTCTATTCAAAGAATCCTGAATAAAAAAAATGTTTTATGGTTTCAAAAAACTTTTCAACATTGATATTAAGAAATATTTCTTGAACATCAAATCAGCATATTAAATTAGAATGATTTATGTTGGATCATGTGACCGTGAAGATTAGTAATTTCAGCTTTGCCATCAGAGGAATAAATTACTTAATATTTTAACATAGAAAATCATAATTTAAAAAAAATAAAAAATATATATTACCATTTACAAATAAGAGCATAAGATTTTTTTTTTTTAATCTTACCGACCCCAAAATTTTGAACAATAAGTGTAAATGTTTGTTATTGTCAATATTTAAATTACTTAAATCAAACGTCTAAGTTAATTTACACAATGTACAGTATGGAAAAAAAAATAGATGTAATCTCAAAACGAACATTTCAGTTTTCTTTCGAAAACATTTAGTGACAGTTATGACAGCATACAATCTAAATAAAAGTAATAGAAGAAAAGAGCAAGTACAATTAAACATCCAATATTAACTGGCACAGGTACATAAAGAAAGAAATGAAATCACAATGGAACTTTTTCATCAACTATTTTAAATACTGAATCATGGGTGGGATACTGACCCTAAGATTTTAAATTGAAAGTGTAAATGCAACTATAGGCATCACCATAAATGCCCTGCTGATAACTGCACTGCACAGACATTCATTAACATTCAATTTGTTAGCATTAGCACAGCCCTAATTAGCCATTTTAGACTTTATTTTGTGAAAACTCAACAGGATATAATAATGTCATCATTGTTGTTGTTCCAGAAGTCTGTATAGGCCAGGGGTGTCCAAGCCTGCTCCTAGAGGGCCACTATCTTGAAGAGATCAGCTCCAACCCCAATTAAACACACCCGCACAAGCTAATCAAGGTCTTACTAGAAACTTCTAGTCAGGTGTGTTAAAGTGAGTTGGAGCTAAACTCTGCAGCACAGTGCCCCCTCCAGGACCAAGTTTGGACACTCCTGGTATAGGCCTACCTAAAGATCCTGAAAAGCTGGTCTATTTCTGAGTCTCCATGGAAGAGTGGTTTCTTTGTGGCAAGTTCGGCAAAGATGGTACCAATACTCCAGACGTCTACGGGTGTGGAATAACGTGAGGCCCCCAGCAAGACTTCAGGAGCTCTGTACCACAGAGTGACCACCTGTGCAATTAAACATTGAGTAGAAGCACGTCAGCCTCATTGATTACAGAATGCCTTGAGCAGGAAGAAATTGCTGTCGCTCTGAGATGGGATGCGTGTATGTACCTCATGTGTGTACACTCTGACCGGGACTCCAAAGGCACGTGCAAGGCCAAAGTCTGCAAGCTTAATCACACCTTTATTATCAATCAGCAGGTTCTGGGGCTTTAGGTCACGATGCAGAACTCTGCGACAGTGGCAGAACAGAATCCCCTCGAGGATCTGATACAGGTAACTCTACAAAGAGGACACACAAAGTTAGTTACTTTCAGGTACAGACTCCTCTATACTTAGGACCCTACTGTACAATTCAGGAAAATTAGTTGAATTTATCCATTTGAACGTGAAAAAATAATCTGTATAGTGTTGCAACACATTATCGTTCAAACGTTTGGGGTAGGTGGGATTTTTTTTAAACGTCTTTGAAAGAGGTCTGTTATGCTCACCAAAACTGCATTTATTTGAACAAAAATACAGTAAAAACAATAAAATCTTACCATTTAAGATAAATTTTCTATTGTAATTTAAATAAATATGTACAGTGGGGTTTTAAGATCCATGTTGATAATACTGGGATATACAGGTGCATCTCAATAAATTAGAATGTTGTGGAAAAGTTAATTTATTTCAGTAATTCAACTCAAATTGTGGAACTCGTGTATTAAATAAATTCAATGCACACAGACTGAAGTACTTTAAGTCTTTGGTTCTTTTAATTGTGATGATTTTGGCTCACATTTAACAAAAACCCAGTAATTCACTATCTCAAAAAATTAGAATAGTTCAAAAGACCAATAAAAAAAAAAACATTTTTAGTGAATTGTTGGCCTTCTGGAAAGTACGTTCATCTACTGTATATGTACTCAATACTTGGTAGGGGCTCCTTTTGCATGAATTACTGCATCAATGCGGCGTGGCATGGAGGCGATCAGCCTGTGGCACTGCTCAGGTGTAATCGAAGCCCAGGTTGCTTTGATAGCGGCCTTCAGGTCATCTGCATTGTTGGGTCTGGTGTCTCTCATCTTCCTCTTGACAATACCCCATATATTCTCTATGGGGTTCAGGTCAGGCGAGTTTGCTGGCCAATCAAGCACAGTAACACCATGGTCAGTGAACCAACTTCTGGTACCTTTGGCAGTGTGGGCAGGTGCCAAGTCCTGTTGGAAAATGAAATCAACATCTCCATAAAGCTTGTCAGCAGATGCAAGCATGAAGTCCACAGTCAACGCAGCCATCTACCAGGAAATTTTAAAGCACTTCATGCATCCTTCTGCTGACAAGCTTTATGGAGATGCTGATTTCATTTTCCAGCAGGACTTGGTACCTTTGGCAGTGTGGGCAGGTGCCAAAAGCTGGTTCAATGACCATGGTGTTACTGTGCTTGATTGGCCAGCAAACTTGCCTGACCTGAACCCCATAGAGAATCTATGGGGTATTGTCAAGAGGAAGATGAGAGACACCAGAGCCAACAATGCAGATGACCTGAAGGCCGCTATCAAAGCAACCTGGGCTTCCATACCACCTCAGCAGTGCCACCGGCTGATTGCCTTCATGCCACGCTGCATTGATGCAGTAATTGAGTACATTTACAGTAAATGAACGTACTTTCCAGAAGGCCAACAATTCACTAAAAATGTTTTTGTTTTTTTTATTGGTCTTATGAAGTATTCTAATTTGTTGAGATAGTGAATTAGTGGGTTTTTGTTAAATGTGAGCCAAAGTCATCACAATTCAAAGAACTAAAGACTTAAAGTACTTCAGTCTGTGTTCATTACATTTATTTAATACACAAGTTCCACAATTTGAGTTGAATTACTGAAATAAATGAACTTTTCTATGACATTCTAATTTACTGATATATATATATATATATAAGTTGGGACGTAACTGGCAAAGAAATATTTAAGATTCTGCACCATTTATTAATCAAATAAGCAAAGCAAAAGGGTGACAGTGATCATGTGAACACATGTTATACACTATTTAATGCACCTTGACCAGCATGGGCTCCATGAACTGGCCAGATGGGATGGAATCCAAATATTTCTTCAGATCCATGGATAGAAACTCAAACACCAAGTATAACTTTGACTCCTGCATCAGCACATCCAACAGGCTGTGAAAAAAAAGGGTTAGAGGTGAGTACATACGTAAAGTAGTAATGAGGCAAGGAACCATATATTTTTAAAGCAGCTGTTTGAGCAATTTTTGAATTGTATATATATGATTTTTATTTTCCCTATTATATTATGATTTACATAGTTTACAAATGTAAAGTATTTGTACAATAGATGTTTTAGTATATGCTACCATAAAAAAAAAAAAATTGTGGTCAGTAATTAAAAAAAGAAATTAATCCTAATATGCAGCAAGGACACAAAGAATTATTAAAAAAACGACAGTAAAGATATGTTACAAAAGGTTTCCAAAACAAACAAACAAACAAGTTTAGCAGTACAAATGTTTTCAACATTGATAAGAAATGTTTCTTTAGCTCCAAATCATCATATTAAAATATTTTCTGAAAGATCATGTGAGACTAAAGACTGGAGTAATAATGACTGTTGAAAATTCAGCTGTCATTACAGAAATAAACGGCATTTATTTTTTAAATACTAAAATAAATAAATTTGTAATATTTCACAATATTAACTCTGAACACTGGTGTGTAAAATGTAACTGTCACTTTGTTGGCTAGGACAACTCGATTCATTAAAAAGCACAGTTAAAGTCAGCAGGCAGGAAACATTAATTGTCACTACATATAAACAAACCTATTAATCAACAAAACATCAACCTATATCTTTTGCAATAGACTGATAAGAAGCAAAATAAACACTACTCTCTCTCAGAGCGAGAGAGAGAGCATCCAAGTTTCAAATGCAGTGACATGCACATAACTGGCAATTTCTATGCAGTCAATGTTACTGAATCCAGATCCTTTAACCTAAAATTTGATGTTTTGGTTCTGTTTTGTGTAGGTGTCATGAAATCTGTCTCATACCGTACAACGTTTGGGTGCTGAAGCTCCTTGAGGAGGGAGATTTCTCTGACAGCAGTGCTGGGCACCCCCTCCTCCTCACTCTCAAGGCGGATCTTCTTCATAGCCACCACCTGTCCAGTGGTTTTATTTCTGCCCTTATATACCACACCATAGGTACCTAATGAAAACACACACATACATGCATTTCTATTAATTACCAGGAACTTTTATGTAATCTCAAATTCTGCCTTGAAACAAACTCTGCACACTGAGAGAGAGAGGCTAGAGAACAATAGTCAGCTACTGCTCGTATACATCTCAAATATTGAATAAAAATCACATACACAAAAAAAGATTCAACTTACCTTCACCAATTTTCTCTATCTTCAGATAGTCATCCATTTTTCCTCAACACTCTTTCTGAGGAAGCACAAAGGATTGAAAAAAGTCAATTTATGACAGCATAACATGTACAATTACTGATTACTCTATACTTAAAAATAACGCCTTAAAAAGCTAGTGTGGCAGACAAACTTGTCATTTATTTTAATACAGTATCTAATGAATGTATTTATATACATAAACATGAGGTAAAAGACTGACTGAACACATTTCTCAACTTTCATTACAACTGTTAGCCTTGACATCACGAATATAATCATAACATACAGTGAAATTCATAATTATCAGTCACAATTTAGTGATTATAAAAACACTAAGTCTCATTTTTATATCCATGTTTTGCAAATGAAACAATGTGGCCTCGTTAAATCAAAATGCAACGGAAACAAGTGTTAAAACCAAGAGAAACGCGATAAAGACCGTGATCTGCTTTTATTTAAGAACTATATTTGTGAATCACGTCATCCAAAAGATTATTTTCAAGTCTAAACTGCATATTGAAGTTAAATGACTAAGTAGGTTCTGCCCAGTGGGGCCTGAGCAACTTTAAAACGTTCAACGACCAGGATTGAGACTGATAACAGGCAATCACCTTCATATATTAAAAACTCACCTTTTCTGTAACTATATCTAATCTGGATGAATATCCAAACCCTCCTATTTTCTTCGGATTTCTTGATGAAGTTTTAATGAAGAAGAGAAAGAGCGTGCGGATGTTGTATCTCGCTGAACTGCGAGTTCCTTGATTCAAACTGGCCGCTTAGACGTAATTCAAAAGCAGCCAATCGGAGTTCTCTGTGGACTTCAAACTAACCAATCAGAAGGTAGGGCGGTTAGGAGCGGGAGGATACGTCAGTCCGAGAACACGTGCGCGTGCGCACTGCGCAGTGGTTTGTTTGTTCAATATTGTGCAGGACAGGTATGGAATAGTGGTTTTCCCACTATGACAGATGTTCGTTGCTACAGAATCGCTGGTAGTGTGTTCAGGAAAATATTTTCTCATTTTAATCTATAAATTGTCCTAAAACACAGACTATCCAATGCAATGTTTTTTTAAAATTCCATAAACTTTCCCATATACAATAATTCAGTGATTATAAGGACAGTAAATGTGCCGCACGTATAGTTAGTTTGTGTGTGTCTGTCAGGATATATGTAGTATGTACACTAATTTATTTATTTTATTTTATTTTATTTTTCAGTCTGTTACACACATGCACATTCATACATACAATCCTCTGTTTGACCACTTGGCGTCACTGTTGGTCCGCTGTATTTAGTAAGAAAACCACCAGTGGGAGCGCTGTTTTGTAAATCTCAGTGGGGTGACATCACTTACTTTTTATTCGTCCTCTAAAGATTCCAATGAGAGAAAGAAAAAGTGTGGTGTACAGTAAATAAATTAATAAACATGTTATTCTAATGTACATGTATACCAGTCTACTTAGCATGTGTCTACACTATCAGACATTTTTAATGTAAGGTCTCAAAGTGAAAACAAAATGTTTTTTTTATTCAACTCCTCAAAAAGAACTATTTAAAAACAATCTCTCAAAAGGCCAATGAAGCATAACTAGGCTGTCTAATTACAGAGCAATGAAGGAGGCTTAGTCCCCAGGATAAAATCTCAATTCAAAACCCAAATCCTCAGAGGTAGAGACTTTAATTAAAGAAGTGATTAGTGGCAAATTATTAAGATGCATGTTTAACGCCCTGATTGGCTGAAGAAATGAACACTTTAAGTGGAATGGAAGGAGTCAAACTGACGATGGGTGTTGTTGTTATTAGTCTTATATAATGCCACAATTCTCTATTTACATGTAAGGGATAATGTACAGTCATTATTCTGTTTTAGGCTAGATTTTTTTATTACTCTGTTGAGATTTATTTTATGATAATGATATTACTGTACACTGTCCCTCTTATTACATGGCTTCTTACCAAATAATTAATAAATGAACATGAAACATTGGTTTGAGTTGAAATGATTTTATACTATGAGTGCTATAGGAGCCGTGTGGTCGATGATACAGTTTAGCGGCCGTTTACAAAAATATTTGGCACAGATTGCACCGACTGACCAATCAGAATCAGGCATTCCAGAGTTGTGTTATTTTAGTATAACTGAGATACTATTATAGGTTTTATTGTTACATAGAAATGTTTTTATTTTTATATTTTTCATTCCATTTGACGTTTTAGTAATTTTTAGAGGGTTTTTTTTAAAGCTTTTTAGGCTATATAGTTTTTGTTCATTTTTATTTCTGTTTTATTTTTAGTTATTTTAGTACATTAAGATAAACTAAATGAAAATGAGAGATGTTTCCTTGGCTACTAGCAGAAATAAAGTGTTTAAAAAAAATGTATAATTTATTTTATTTCAGGTAACAAATATTTTTAATGGTTTTAGTTAAAGGGATAGTTCACCCAAAAAATTAAATTCTGTCATCATTTACTCAAGTAGTTCCAAAGGAAGATATTTGGAAGAATGTCAGTAACCAAACAGATCTCGCCCCCATTTACTACCATAGTAGGAAAAATAAATACTATGGTAGTCAATGGGGGGCGAGATCTGTTTGGTTACTGACATTCTTCCAAATATCTTCTTTTGTGTTCAGCAGAACAAAGAAACTCATACCGGTTTGGAACTACTTGTGGGTGAGTAAATCATGACAGAACTTTCATTTTTTAGGTGAACTATCCCTTTAACTATAATGGCCCTGTTCCAGAGAGCCATGTAACACATATTATTGCCATGTTCTTTGTCTGTTAATATCATAGACTGTCTAAAACGGTTAATACATACAGTGTAGTCTGATGTCTGTGAGAGAGACTGAAGCACACTGAGCCGTATTCAGCAGGAGTCTTCAGGGAGGAAGATGAACCTTGTGTATTTTGTGTCTTGTGTGAGAGATAGGATGTGTGTATGTTTATATGAACATGTTTTTGAGAGAAAGGTGTGCTGAAACAGAAAGAGGTCATGATGAAGGGGATTGAGAGGGGTACTGAACCAGAGACAGGGGAGTGGGCAAATGCTACAAATAGTTTTTAGGACACTGAGATTTTGGGGCAAGGGAGGGCTGTTGTGTGTTTGAGTGATTTTATATGTGCGAGTGTGCGCATGTCAAATGTAGGGCAAATGCAGGACCAAAGAGGATTCCCTCACCTAGATTTCAAGTTTCATACGACCTTCATGTGTGAAAAACTACAGCAATTAATGAGTGCATTTACATGGGGGAAAAACACAGATAATGGTGAAAACTGGCTCATTATAAATATCTGATTATGTAAAAACCTTAACATTAAGCCGTTTATACGACCTTATGCATTGTCCATAACGGTGAAAACTGCATGTAAACACACATAATGTGTTTTTGACCAAAAATAGCACTACATATATGGGACAAATTAAAAAATTCATATATTTACATTAAATCATATTGAATGCTGTAAAACTATGAAATCATGATATTCCGTATAGAATATTATCTATTTTCTCTCTTCCTTCGCTGAACAGACTCCCTGACATTAGCATTCCTACCCAGGCTCGGTTGCCATGGTGAAAGCATGTGGTTTCCTGGCGTTGCCATGGGGATTTCCTCCCTGAACATTTCTTCAGCAATCATACACTTGTCTTTTCATGATTTATTCCTTTTCTCTCTCAATCACTCTTTTTGTCTTTCCCAGTGATTCTCTCCCCTGCTGAGGATCCTGGGTGGCATTTGGTGTGACTGTGTGAAGGACAGTTGATGAGTCTCGATTCCCTTTAGATGAGGATGAAGGTTTTCTCAGGGTGACCTTGAGCAAGCGTGACCTCATTGGTTTTCTCATTTCACATACGGACACGCAGATTTGCACAAATGAGCGCACACCTTGAGCAGAAATGATCAGCTAACGGGCATATTATAGCACCCACTCACCCAGCCACCCCCATGCTCACATTATATGAGCTTCTTGTGCTTGCATTTATCAGGAGGTTCCTGAGGAAAACATGCTGTTGTGCTAACGAGCCTCATTACGGCAGCGCTCTTATTAAATGGCCTCTGGGTTAAACAACATGAGGAATACTGTGATTTGTGCTCTCTCTACAGCCATTAACACCAAAGCTAAAAAATAAAAAAATAAAATATTCAGAAATATTTTATGGCCTTCACTTCCCAGCTGAGATTGGTGATTTAATTTAACACCCTTAAAATGGAGAAAATAAGACTAAATGCGCAATATGACCTTTTAATTATGTGTAAAATAAATTACTAATACTAAACTAATAGAATTATGTTTTTTCTTGCAGATTTTTTTATTTAAATTTTTTGGGCATTTTGGATTTTTGGACAAATGTTTGCAGGTAATGAGTGTCAGGAAACACAAACTCCACAGATAACAGCACAGCTTTATTGAATGATGTGGGGATCAGATGGTGAGTAAACTGGAAATGCACAACAGTGAGAGAAGTGGGGATGGTGATCAGTGTATATGTAGTGTAAATGGAGAAGTGGAGGGGTCCAAGAACTGAACCCTGAAGAACCCCAGTGATCGGTTGATGTGCTTTGGATACCTCCCCTCTCCAGGCAACCCTGAAAGACCTACCTGTGAGATGGGATTCAAAATCAGTGAAGTGGAGTTCCTGTGATGCCCAGTGATGAGAGGGTGGACAGAAGAATCTGATGATTCATGGTGTCAAAGGCAGCAGATAGATCCACAGATTCACCAGGTCAATCTATCAAAGGTGAGTTAGCAACATACACACACCAATAAGTCGCTGATGATTCACAAGTAGTAATGTCTCTTTGTCTTACAGGTTCAAAGGAGCAAACTTGGAGACTGGATTGAGGAGGAGGAGGAACAACACTGGAAGTAAATGCTTCAGGTAAGTGGAGCAATAAAAATTTCAGGTAGTCCTAGTCGAGATCAACTGTGTGACGAGTGCAGACTTATTTGAGTGCAAATGAGTGCTGTGATCAATTACAGGTGGCGATGATTAACACTCAGGAGATGGTGAATGTTGAGATGGCTTGAAGTTTGAGCCTGGTGAATCTGTGATGAGGAGTATTCAAATACTAATGATCACAATTACAGTAGGCTATGATTATTCATGTCATCTCATTTATGCTTTTGGTAGATGCTTTTTTTGCATTCAAGGTACTGTATACATTTGATCAGTTCATGCATTCCTTTTTATATAATTAAATATGAATGTAATATATGAATGTAATATATTTTCTTTCTTTTCTGTAAGCATAAAGCAAACAAATGTTTGAGGTTTTGCTTTAAACAAAAATAATCTTTTGGCTAAAAGAGTAAGAAAAAAATGTTTTGCAATTCAAGATACTTATAATTATTTGTAATTATATTTTAATAAGAATTGATATAATTGTGCTCTATAAATTATTTTCTCAAAGCCTGCAGATTTAATTGCGCCTACTATATTGGCAATCTGAAAGACAGACAGGCAGTAATATACTGGTTATTTCCAGCCATATCATGGTCCTTTAGTTTGTATGTTTGTGTGTGTGATTTGTAAAGGCTCGTCACAGCAGGTGTGTTCCTAATGTGAAGTGGACAAAAATAAACCTGTGTACCTCCCCCAAACATTTTACATTTCTACAGAGGAAACCCTGTCATTATTGGAACTAATTCAATAGTCTGTAAATCAGTGTTATCTTTTCTCAGCTCAGCTGGTTTCTCCTTGCCGGATGGTTTTTGTCACAAGTTTTAAGTGTTCATATATACCTCTGATCATTGGACAACCTTAGTAGTTGGTGTATTTACTGTGTGCATGAGTATGTTGTTTTGGTTTGGAGTAGGGGTGAATTCAGGTTGATTGGGACATGTTTTGTCATTGACATGACTGGGAAAAAGTGTCCCAGTCAACCTGAATTCACCCCTATATTTGAAGGCTCTCACCATGCCAGATCAACGGAAGTCCTTTTAACACTTCTCTCAACACATACTTTCTCTCCTCCTCTTTCTGTCTCAGTTTGTCTATTTGACCTTGAATAAAGGTCACTTCCTCTTTGGTAATCTCGTAGCATGCAGAGTATGTGGGCTCAGGTTTTGTTTGCATGTATGAGTGTTTCCCTGCAGAGTGTGTACATGTGTATATATGCATTTGGGAAGAGTGTGAGAGAGCGTTGAACAGTGAGAACATAGATTTAAATGTAAAAAGGCAAGCTGATTTACATGTGAAATACGTATTCTGACTACTTTTGAGTTTATATTGTATAGGTGTTTATTGAATATATTGTTCTGGTGCTGGATGCTGATTGGTCAATATGCTATATTATAAAATGGTTAGTTCCTGTCCTTGATTCTGACTGGTCAATATCTGTGTTTTATTCATGATAAAACACAGCTATGACCGCTTCACCCAACGGTTCTGTGTATCACTACACAACAACCACTCTTAGCAACGTAAACTGTATGTTCTCAATTGATATTGTTCATTGAAGCTTACTGTATTATGTAGAATTGTGAGAAAGTGATCGAGTGACCGAGTTTATTACCTGCATTCAAATTTAGCATTTTCCTTCAGGTCAGTCCTATGTTCATAAAAAAATCTGTTTCAGCGCTAGTCAAAGCATTTGTCAGTTGCGTCTTGTTCCGTGTTCACAACAACTTTTAAATTAAAGTCTTCGCTACTGTCTGACACACTCATAAAAACAATCTTTGCTGCCATCTAATGGCGTTATAATGTATCTTCTGTTGCTGTTCATAGTCAGGGACTATTTTTTTCTGGTGGAAGAAAGGCTTTTAGTGAAAGTTTACTTCATGAAAGTTGCATTAATACATATTTTTGGCTTTAATATTTGAATTATGTGGTAACCGTTTTATAAAAGCAATAAGGTACTCGAGGCTAGTGCAGTATCATGAATAAGTCATGGCTGAAGGGGTTGCAGGCACTCCGTTTGCATTGTGCCTAACAACGCTCTTCAGTCGTGACTTATTCACGATACAGCACAGCCTCTCGTACCTTATTGCTCACGTAAAATACATATTATTAAAAATAGTTCAGACTTAAATTTTGATAGGATATGCCACTTTCGAAATCAAAGTAAAATAATTATAATTGCGCATAATGTGGTAATGCTTGGCAGCTGTGAAAAGCCTACATATAGGATAATGAGTTTTAAATATATATATACACTATATTTCCAAAAGTATTGGGACACCCCTCCAAATCATTGAATTCAGGTGCTCCAATCACTTCCATGGCCACAGGTGTATAAAATCAAGCACCTAGGCATGCAGACTGCTTTTACAAACATTTGTGAAAGAATTGGTTGCTCTCAGGAGCTCATTGAATTCAAGTGTGATACCGTGATAGGATGCCACCTGTGTAATAAGTCCATTCGTGAAATTTCCTCACTACTAAATATTCCACGGTCAACTGTTAGTGGTATCATAACAAAGTGGAAGCAATTGGGAACAACAGCAACTCAGCCACGAAGTGGTAGGCCACGTAAAATCACAGAGTGGGTTCAGCGCATGCTGAGGCGCACAGTGCGCAGACATTTCTGCAGAGTCAATAGCTACAGACCTCCAAACTTCGTGTGGCCTTCAGATTAGCTCAAGAACAGTGTGTAGAGAGCTTCATGGAATGGGTTTCCATGGCCGAGCAGCTGCATCCAAGCCTTACATCACCAAGTGCAATGCAAAGCGTCGGATGCAGTGGTGTAAAGTACGCCGCCACTGGACTCTAGAGCAGTGGAGACATGTTCTCTGGAGTAACGAATCAAGCTTCTCTGGAACAGTTTGGGGATGGCCCCTTCCTGTTCCAACATGACTGCGCACCAGTAAACAAAGCAAGGTCCATAAAGACATGAATGAGCGAGTCTGGTGTGGAGAAACTTGACTGGCCTGCACAGAGTCCTTACCTCAACCCGATAGAACACCTTTGGGATGAATTAGAGCGGAGACTGCGAGCCAGGCCTTCTCGCCAACATCAGTGCCTGACCTCACAAATGCGCTTCTAGAAGAATGGTCAAAAATTCCCATAAACACACTCCTAAACATTGTGGAAAGCCTTCCCAGAAAAGTTGAAGCTGTTATAGCTGCAAAGGGTGGGCCAACTCCATGTTAAACCCTACGGATTAAGAATGGGATGTCATTAAAGTTCATGTGCACGTAAAGGCAGGCATCCCAAAACTTTTAGCAAAATAGTGTGTACAAAATATATATATCACATTGAACTTGAGTGAATTTAAAAGAGATTTAAAAACATTTTTTTACATGTATGAGTGACGAAGTATTGTTGTCTTCGGATTTTTCTCGAATGGTTTTTGTAGATGTTTTTAAATTTGTTTATTTTTGTAACACTTATATTGATTCAGTATATTGCACAGCACTGTGGTCAACAATGTTGTTTTAATATGTGCTTTCTATATAAATTGGAGGAAACATTTTTTAGTTTTCCCCTATTTTTTCTTTATTTGATGTCTGTCTTCTGTTTTTCTTGCCTTTCCTCCTACTAAACATTTGTCTGTGTGTAGGTCCTAACCCCGCTCTATTCTCTGACCTGGCCAAACACATTTGGCTAGCACACATTAATCAGGCTAGCTTTCGCTGACTCTCTCTCTCTCTCTGACAGAATAGACCAATGTATTTCGTTTTGTGTTCTGCTGTGGTCAGCCCTACTAGCCGCTCTGTTTTATCTACCTGGCCTTTGTCATGCACACTTACACAGTGCTTCATTAGGTTGTTCTGTGCTGTGAGAGAGTTGTGTTGCATTAGCTGTAGGTCAGCAGGTTGGGAAGGCTTTGTTAGGATTCTCATACTGACCTCCCACTCCTTTCCTTAAAGCACTGCTCTAAAAACTTCCCCGCCCACAGAGAGTTGGACAGCTTTATCATTTCTGCTCTCATTTTTACACCTCATATTGATGATGAATTATAGAGGGTTTAATTAGCCTGCTAAAGGAGAGCAGAACAGCAGAGGAAGCAGGATTCGGACTCTGATTATGAGAAATGCCTGAGCTAATAAACATGGTATGGTGGATCATTGCCTCCTAGCACAGAGGTCACTGCCACTGAAAACATTATTTGTTGCAACATAAAAAGAACATTAAAAAATAATGGACTGCTCATCCGTCTCAGTCAGTCAGTACACCACAAAATAAACATTACTGAGTTAATTTATAAAAGATAAATTAGGCCTATATGCTATACTTTAGCGGTACCATGTGCTTCATTTTATGACTTACCAGGGCTTATTGCCAGGGATTCATTGCACCTCTCAATACACATTTTTTCCCTCCAAATGACAAGACTATTATTATTATTTATAATTTGCTCATTCATTTGAAAAGAATAAAGGTAGGTACACCATGTAACTCTTTTGTTTTAAATTAACATTTAAATAATATGTCAATACATTATCAGTCCTTCTTCCAAAACGCATTTTACCCTGATTCACTATGGTATGTTTTATTATAAGCGTTTATATTTTAGAACGGTCAGGGGTGCGTTTCCCGAAAGCATCGTTATTCAACTATGATCGTAAGTCCCATTGAACTCTATTGGTAACGACCAGGTGACGTCGGAACTTGCAACCACAGTTTGCTTTGGGCTAAGAGCCATAGAGTTATGTTTATTTAGTTATCTATATGGCTCCGGGCTAAGTCACTTGTCCGTGCGTGTCACGTCATATCCGTAAATAGAGAAATGTTGCTCGGTCACATGACAAATCGGGTAATCCTATCAACTACCAGTTAATAATTATACCAATTACATTACGAACGATATTAATTTAAAATATTTATAACTTACTATATAACGTTAGTGCATAATAAAACAAATTGAACGTTTATTTTACTTGATAGTGTTAATTAATCAAGATTAACAAAAACGCAACATGAAATACAATCCATGTACCTTCTGAGGTGAATATGTCCATTGTATTCGTCGCAGATTCGTCATAACAAGTAGTTATCGCGTTCACATCTGTCAACTGTAATTCTGACTGTCAGACAAGCGGAGTTCCAGTCCAGAGATATCAGTAAAGAAAGTACATGGATATATTTCAAAACACTGCTTCATGAAGCTTCTGAGCTTTATGAATCTTTTGTTTCGAATTAGTGATTCGGATCTCCTATCAAACAACTGCTGAAATCACGTGACTTTGGCGCTCCGATTCACTGATTCGATTCGTAAAGCTCTGAAGCAGTGTATTGAAATCGGCCCATATAGATATTATTGAAAAGTCGTTATTTAGTTTTTTTGGCGCACAAAAAGTATTCTTGTCGCTTTATAATATTAGGATAGAACCACTGAAGTCACATGAACTGTTTCAAATATGTTTTTAGTACCTTTATAGATCTTGAGAGGTGCAGTAACATTGCTGTCTATGCAGGCCTCGCTGAGCCATAGGATTTCATCAACAATATCTTAATTTGTGTTCCGAAGATGAACGAAGGTCTTACGGGTGTGGAACGGCATGAGGGTGAGTAATAAATGACATTATTTTTTTATTTTTGGGTGAACTAACCCTTTAATCTTGATTTCTCACAACTTGTGTGCTTTTTCTGGGCGAGACGGAGTGAACAGTCACATGAACAGCGCGTAACCGTGCACTGAAGACCAACGGCCAAGGTCAAGATTTTCGTTAAATAATACATTAATACATTTTATGTCGTAATACCCCCAGAACACAGGATCATTCTGTGATACTTTTGCGATACTAGAACACCAGGGTGAGTAATTTATGACTTAATTTTCATTTTAGGGTGAACAGTTAGTTTTCAGTTAGCTAGATTTTGCTAAATTTCTAATTATCATTTAAGTTATATTTTATTTCAATTACTATAAAATGATATTTAATATTTTTGGTTTTAAAATGTACCTACATATTATTTTAAGGAGTAGTGTGGCAACAAACGACAAGGTAGCATGGTCATTTTTATTAGCTTGTATTTTAAAATCTTGTAAAGAACTA
>RJVU01059333.1:11700342-11731110 GCA_003731715.1 Anabarilius grahami | reverse complement strand
CTGGTGACAGTGTGGAGTGGTGATCAGCAGCTCTGATGTGAGGAAACCAGAGGAACTAAAAAGAGCTTCAGTGTTTTTTTTCTTCTTTTTTTCTCATGGCTGTCTATTAGTGATGCCTGTTGCCACGGTTACCCATGACATCTCTTTTCCTGGAAATGCAAAAGCACAGTCACTGGTTCCTTTCTTTTTTCGCTCTTTCTTGCAGCATCAGATCTTCCAAAGGAGGTAAGAGCCATCTCTTGTTCATCCTGACACTTTTCATGTGACTGTCTCTCTCTCTCTCTTTCTCTTTCCCTGGCTGATGGTGCTAAGGGAGAATCACACATTATTCACAGGTTTCCAAAAGCATACAAGTGGGCTGGCTAAAGCGTGTTACCATAGTGATGGGGTAATGGAGTGATCACCGTAGCAACATGGCTTGACAGGTGGATGGAAGGACTAACAAGGCTTGTGATTGTCTCTCTCTCGCTGTCTGTAATTGGCCAATTCCTGTCTCCCACTTAATCAGAGACTGCTATATTTTTAACCAAAATTAGCAGCACAAAAGGAAATGAGCCTATCAGCACACTGATCTGCTTATATGCCCCAAGGCTCTATTTGAAGACCAAAGTACAAGTACACCATAATTTTGAACCCACAGTTACTATTCATCAGAGTCACACTTTATTGGTTCATAGTAATTTATACTATTAATACAGGGATATCCAGCTGTGCATACTTTACAGCTGTGATTACACAATAAAGATCCATAATGTGGAGTGGTTGAATATAGATATTTGGAGAAGAGATAAACAGAACAATAGATAGAAAGATTTGTGAACGTGTGCCTAAGAGCGAGTTCATAAGTAAAAGTGAAATACTTGTGTGTGTGTGTTTCAGAGCTGACGGGGCACTTGAGCACTGAAGCAGAGCCAGACGGTCACTTTGGAAAATAAGCTCCAGAGAACCGCACTCCCAGAGAATGAGTGAAAAAGGCTGAATCAAATCACAGACGTTCACCGGAAAGAAGTGGGCAGCTCAGACAGACCCAGAGCTCTGGTGCCCAGTGGTGTAACGCAAATCTTGGACCCCCACCGGAATCGAGAGGCGAGGCATCAGGTGGTCACGTCAGAACATTTGTATAAGGGATGAAATGGTTTTGCCAAGGAATTAAGACAATTTGTTAAGGACAGTTTAACCCTGCTTTATCCTTTCTGTGCTATAATATATATATATTTTTTATGAGCTAGTTTTTATTCATTTAATTTATTTAGGCAAATAGTATAGAATTTTAATATTGACAACCAGGAAAATAATTATTGGCTTATCTGTAACAGTTAGAATTTTAACATTGGTGCATCCCTACTACTATTAAGTGACTTTTTTAGAAGAAATGTCAGTTATGTACACTACCCTTAAAAGTTTGGGGTCCATAAGATTTTTTAATGTTTTGAAAGATGTCTCTCACAAAGGCTGCATTTATTTGATAAAAAAATACAGTAACCACAGTTATATTGTGAAATATTATTGCAGTTTAAAATAACTTTTCTATCTTGATAGATTTAAAAATGTAATTTATTGCTGAGATGGCAAAGTTGCATTTTCAGTGTCGCATCATCCTTCAGAAATCATTCTAATATGCGGATCTGCTTGCACAACATTTTTTGAAAATAGTTGTGCTGCTTAATTTTTTTGATGAATACACTTTTTCAGGATTAGCTATTTGATGAATAGAAAGTTCAGAAGAACAGCATTTACTTGAAACAGATTTTTTTTTGTAAATTTTGATCAATTTAATGTGTCCTTGCTGAATAAAAGTACTTAGCAGGGACACAAAACCATTAATCAACTAGCTTTTGTGTGGCATAAAAATTATGCAAACACATACTTGCCGCTTTGAATCATTTTCTATTCAGAGTAAAATTGTTCCATAATATAACTGACTCATAATGACACGAGAGGGTCCCCAAAATGGTCAAGGATTTGTTGATTCACTATTGATTAAGAGGAGCATTCCAGATCATGAGGTAGAGAGAGATGTATCTGTAGACTGAGAATTAAGAAACATTTAGATGCAGTCTAGTGTTCTGAAGAGCAAGCGTGCCGTTGTCAAGCACTGTTATAGTCTGAGCTTCATTGTAAGCTGATTCATATCTGATGGTTTGTTTTGACCTCCATTGTTCGAGACAGGACCAATTTGCCATGGTGCCAATTAATTTTTCCTGTTTGAGCTAGATAATGTCAATCAGTCCATCTTAAATTAAGTTATTTAAAACTATAATGAAATATATGGGACCTTTTCTGCACAAATTAGCTTTTTATGGTTTTGTACAATTGAATATGAACAGAAATGCAATTATAGTAGATCTAAAGTCAATTTCAGTCCCAGTTTGGATATATTAGTCATATTTGTACTGTCTCTTAGTGTCACTTAGTTCCGTGATTAGTCATGTTGTCACGGCAACTGTCGATTGGGATGCCCAGGTGGCCACACTGAGTGGGCTGAAATTCATAAAGCATTTACATATGGCAAAGCTTCCCAATGTTGGTATGAAATGATGTGAACAGGATTAGAGTGTCTAAATGAAGGTTTAGAGTTCAGCCAACCTCAGCACAAGCTATGAGAAAAGCACACTTTAATGTGTATAACTGGCTTGGCTATGTCAACACTTGCGTTTTAAATGCCCCCTGTTCATCCAGCTGTTGAGATTCACACGATGAGAACTGCACAGATAGAAATGAGTTTTTTTCTGAATCTCAACACACAGGTCACGTAACTACATTTACTTGCTTTCGCTGACCTCTTACAACTTTTTTTGTAAGAGGTCAGTGAAAGCAAGTAAATGTAGTTACGTGACCTGTGTGTTGAGATCGAGAAAGAAAACTTATTTCTATTTACTCTGTCCCCCTCTCTCATTTTATCCTTCTCTCCTGTTTTCCTTATTTTTTTTCTTCCAATTTGTTCAGCAGATGTACATACTGGGAATTTTCTATATTTGTGTCATTTTGGTCAGACTACATTAGTGATGAGGATTTTAGAGTAAGTTTTTCTGTATGTTGCATTGTTATGCCAGTAGGTGGCGACAAGTGACTAGCTTTATGAATGAGTCATAGAATCATTCATTCAACCAATTCGATTAAAAAACACTAATTCATTGAAGAACAAAGCCAGAATTTATGATTGAGTCATTTAATCATTCACTCAGCCTATTTGTTCAAAAATATTGACAGCAACAAATCATGTGACTGTCTTTTTGTGCAAGTCATTGAATCATTTACTTAAAGGTAGGGTATGCAATTTTTGAAAGGCTAGCAATAGCAAACTAGCTTTGAAAGCATGAGATCCCACCCCCTATTCAGAGCGCTCTCCAAAGCCACACCTCCTTCGAAACACATGAACGCACACAGTCTGCTAAGTGTCACGATTACCTAATGTCTCAAAACACATAACATTATAGTAATAATGAATGTAAACTCTTACCTGTACCACCTGACTGCTGGAGATTCATTTTGGCGTTGATAGTGTTGACATAGAATTGCATCTCTGGGTAGAATTTCACAGGTAGGAGCGTAGGAGACTGACAGGGAAGAGATGAATTTGTTGAATAAAGTGGTTATTTTTTGTTTTGGTTTGGCACACAAATGTATTCTCTGTTGCTTTATAAAATTAGGGCTGAACCACTATAGTCACGTGAACTATTTTAACAATGTCTTTTCTGCCTTTCTGGGCCTTGAAAGTGGTAATTAAATTGCTGTCTATGGAGGAGTCAGAGAGCTCACGGATTTCATCAGAAATATCTTAATTTGAGTTCCGAAGATGAGCGAAGGACTAAACGGGTTTGGAAGGACATGACATCTTCATATCGTTCCAGACCCGAAAGACCTTTGTTCATCTTAGGAACACAAATTAATGACAGAATTTTCATTTTTGGGTAAACTTACCCTTTAACTTAAACTGCTTCTGACAGAAGAGTCAACAGCTTTTAGCCACATCTTTCAAAATAAAAGTATTGCATCAGAAAAACTTTTAGAATTACTTTTTTTTTTTTTTTGTTGCTGTTGTTTCTTTGACTACATAATCCTCGACCCACTCAAAACAGTCTTGCAACCCACTTTTAGGTTACGCCCCACCAGTTGAGAAACACTTATCGGCTACAGCCAAATTGCTTGTATGATATTTCTTAATTTAATCAAAAATGAAAATTCTGTCATCAGTTACTCACCATCATGTCGTTCCAAACCTGTGAGACTTTCACTCGTCTTCCAAACACAAATGAAGATATTTTTAATACAATCTGAGAGATTTGTCCCTCCATTGACAGTCTACCACTACTGACACTTCAAAAAGTTCATAAAGAGATCGCAAAACTAATCCATATGAATTGAGCGGTTTAGTCCATATTTTCTGAAGAGAGACAATCGCTTTATTTGATGAATAGATTTATTGATCAGATATGGTAAAAAGAAGCTCAAGCATGCTTGCTTGACGTGTGAGAACCAGTGAGGTTTATTCTTGTGTGTTATGCAGCATGTTTGAGCTTCCGCAAAAACCAATGAGGTTTATTCTCGTGTGTCAAACAAGTAAAGTTGAGCTTCTGTTTGTTCGCTGATCAATGTTAATACAGTATGTGAAGCCTAAAATAAATCTGTTTATTATCTGTTCAAGCGATCATGTCTCTTCAGAAAATTTGGACTAAACCACTTGATTCATATGGATTAGTTTTGCGATGAATCGTCAAAGTGGTAGTTGCATGTACTGTCAAAGAAAGGACAGAAATCTCTCAGATTTCATTAAAACATCATCATTTGTGTTTCGAAGACGAATTAAAGTCTTACCGGTTTGGAACGACATAAGGGTGAGAATGTGATGAAATCTTTTTGATTTTTGTGTACTAACCCTTTAATTACAGACTAATTTTATAGTCTATTTGTAAAATCATTGTTAAATAATTAATCATGGGAACTTGTTTGATATATTGTCATCTAGCCCGTCAAGAAAGTCTAGAAATTTCATTAATGTGAATATGGCAACAGACTGCCAGAATGTTGCCACACCACGCATTTCAACAAAAGACTTCAACTCACGTGATCATTAATTATACAGTTAAGTTGCTATTTGGGAGATACACCCTGTAATTTGTGGCAGATTCATTCAAAAACCGCAGAGACTCCTGAATTTATAATATATACATCTGCACGCAACTGTATTTGATTGTCACATTCTTCACCCTGTTTTTGTCTGAAATATTTAATATGTCAGGATTAGGAAATACATCACACTCTAATGCTGGTAACCATGATTATTTTGATGATTGATGATTTTACGCATTCGGTCTTGTCTTCATTCTTCAGGTCCTGAAACAATATTCCTGTTAAACAGACGCTAATGATTTTAGCCCTAAACCTAAAATCTGAGAGAAAACCCCCCAGACCTAAGCATAAACCTGATATTTTCAACATCCCTAAAATATGATGTTTCTTATGTTCTGTTTTTTTATTGTCAGGAATGGCTTAGTTGAGATTTTAAAAACATACCAAGATGATGTTGTATTATAGCTTTGTTTATATTTTACAGTTACAATCCACAGATGGGATGTCTGGAGGCTGGGATGGTAACTGTGCACTTCTGTGTTGACAGAGAGACAGTCTTTGAGGCCGTTTCAAGTTCCTCTACAGCTTGCAGGATGCTGGTCACACTGTAGGACAGGTCAGTCTCAAAGAACACTTATTTATGGTGCTAACCACCAGAGGGCGGAACAAAGAGGCACCAAATTTGTTGGCGCTGTGATTGTGTGTGCGCCTGAGAGCAGAATCGATCACTGCCGACTGGAGGTAGTCCCTCACGTCTCCGCAATAAGCTGTGTACATCACACACACACGGATACAAAGAGATGTACTGACACATTATAAATTATTCATGAGAGAGGTGTAAGTCAGTCACAGTGACACCCAAAATCACTGACTAACGGCTGAGAGATAAACAGAGCTTATTTTTTTAGTTTTTTTATGGTGGCGATCACAGATGTGTATGTGAAACTGTGGGTGGAGCGTGTGTGTTGTCAGTTATATGCTGTAGGGCTAGAAGCATTTGCTTGGCCAAGCCCAGCAGTCTGTGACCAGATTACTGTCTTTCTCTTCATCCCCCGATTCCTCCCTCTTTTTTCACACTCGCTAACTCTCTCACTCTCCTCCAATTTCCCTCCTCCCATTCCCTCTCTCTTCTCTTTCCCTCTATTCATCGCTCTGTGTTGATGATTCTGTTATCCAAATGGAGAGGAAGAGAAAGAAAGCCGCCATGTCTGCACGCTCTCATATCATACACTGAAGAACATTATATCACAAACCCCTTGAGAAAGACATGCCATCTGATGGCACTGCATGTTTTTCTAACAAATAAAGCAAGGATGTAACCACCAGATACATTTATTAAATATTCAATTTAATTGGTGATTCTTAGAGGAATAGTTTCGTTCATAGATTCAAATTTTGTCATTTACTCACCCTCATGATACTCCAAACCTGCATGAGTGTTTCTGTCTTCTGTGGAACATACACACACACACAAAAATATATTTTGAGGACGTTCATGTTGCTCTTTCTATATAATGAACATGACATGGGACTGTCAAGCTCTAAAAATGACAAATAAACATGGTAATGTTACAGATAATTTGCCTTTACCAAACATGCTAGAAACCGCAGCCTGTGTGAGAGAGTGTGTATGGCAAATGTGTTGAAAATTAATAATTGTTTAAAATTGTTAAGAGTGTAAAATTAATATGGGAGGGGTGCTTTGAATTCAAATTCAATTTTGTAATACTTTATTAACATGGCTGTTTTTACATACAATATCACCAAGACACAAATACACATAAAACTGAAAGAAAAAATAAATCTGTTAAATAAGAAAAATGTAAAATAGAAAAAAAATGTGGTCCCTGTTGTACATTAATTTATGCACATACATACCGTTTTTTTTTCAAAGAAATTAATATTTTTTTTACTCAGTAAGGATGCAGTAAATTGATTAAAAGTGACTGTAAAGACTCAAACATTATTGCAAAGATTAAAAAAAACATATATATTTTTACAAATGCTGTTCTTTTGAACTTTCTATTCATCAAAGAATCTTGAAAAAATGTATCACAGTTTCCACAAAAATATATTAACCAGCACAGCTTTTGTCAACATTGAAAATAATAATAAAAGTTTCATGAGCAGCAAATCAGCATATTAGATTGATTTCTGAAGGATCATGTGACACTGAAGACTGGAGTAATGATGCTGACAATTCAGCTTTGTGATCACAGAATATATAAAATATATTAAAAATATTATTATATTAATTGTATATTTACTCAAATAAAAGCAGCCTTAGTTAGCATAAGAGACTTAAAACAACATCTTGCCAATGCTGAACATTTGAACGGTAGACTATTCCTACAAAAAAATAATAGAAAATAATTCTATTAATAAAATAAAAGTAAAAATAAAACGTTTTATGTTTCACAACATAAATGTTTCTAATGTCTTTCTCGCTCTCTCTGTTCCTCGTCTCTCTCTCCCTGTTAGTAAGCTGATCTCTTGGCACCGTGCTGAGGAGTCTTCCTTTTCTGGAAGGACCTGATGCATGCTGGTCCAGCCCTGTACATACACACACGTTTACACACCCTCACGCACACGTACACACACAGCACAGAGGTGTCACATTTAATATTTCACTCTGTGCACACTTGCAAGCGCACACATTCTCAGAGAGCACATGAGCGGAGTATTGGCAGCAATCTGAATATATCTCTGCATTTACTGTGTGAGAATAAGAGTTTCTCTGTCATTTTACAGCTATTGTTTTTTCTTTCATGTCATTTAATTGTTCCTCTACACCTCCTCATTTTGTTTCACTTTTATTTAATGTGTTCTCTCCCCCATCTCACTCTCTCTCTCTCTCTCTCTATGAATATTAGGAGCGTCTGTGTGGGTGTGCTTAACAGATCAAAGCAGGTAGGCTATTCAACAGGATTACGCTCCTCTGCTTTTCTTCTTTCTCTGTTCTAAACTAATCTGTCCATCAACATCTCATTTCTTTTTCCTGTCTCTCCATGTCCCCTCCTTCTCTCCCTCTCTTTCGCTCCACTATCTCTCCACACCCTTTCTGGGGAACACCAGACAGAAGGCGGCGAGTCTTCTGGAACACAGAGGGAGAGAGTTCACACGAGAGCGTGCGCTCGCTTCTCAGCATCTCTCCCATAAACAAACACCATCAGCGAAGCTTTAATGGACTTCTCTGCCTGGCCCACGTTGATCCGAGTGGATGTTGGAATAAGGAGGATCGCTCAGGGAGTCTGATTGGATCAGCTTTCCCAAAATGAGTGAAGAAGCCAAAGAAAAAAGTAGCTCCAAACCAGTGCACCGTAAAAAGAAAGGAAAGAAGGTAAGATAGAATTGCAATATGTTGTTATTGTGGTTTTGGCTGTTGTTTGCTTAAGGGCTCATGATGGATGGATGAAGATGCTTTAAACCCACTGAGAGCAAGAAAAACCAATAAGGGAGGTGTATGTCAGGCTTTTGATTGGGAACTATGGGTATTTGATTTTTAGTAATGATTGATTTTTGAGGTTTTTTTTATTATTATTGATCTGAAGACTGCTTTCTCAATGCATTGACTCTATTGTCATTTGTGTTGGCTGTCAATAACAGCATATTTTAAAAAAATATTAATAATAATATATATTTAATATATTTATAATTTAATATATATTTAATATAAATTTGTATTTTTTAATACTAAAACATATTTAATTATTTGTTTGTGTGTGCGTACGTGTACATGTTTAAACGTGAGGCATGTTTTGCTAGATGATTTCTTGGTATGTCAGAAGATGGTTATTAGTGGGTGTGGTTTAGGTCAATAGGTCGATGGCCCTTTTTTGACAGTTAAACAATTTGACCAATTTTTTTGTACCTACATTTTGGAGGCATGTGTGCACTTGAGATGAAAAGAGGACGTGCAAACGGTCATGCATTCATGACAGCATGTCCATCTCAGCTTAATGTTGTGTGTTTGTTTATATGTGATGTTATCAGACTCTGAACACTTTGTGTTGTGCTCTTTTCAGAAGTGTACCTTCAGGATTTTTGTGCTTGTGTGTACAAGCACAAGTTTGTGCATGCTTGTTTACACATCTATGCATATGTTTGCCTCTCTACATCTGAATTTGCATATTGTGGAATGTTGAGTGATTGACAGGTCCTGTCATTCGGTTATTTTGGGAATTTGAGGAAAAACAACACAAATACTTTAGCCAGGAATCATGTATGAAACATACACACACACACTGAAATGAAATGAATATTTAACATCATTTACAAACCTGATTATCAGCATTGCGTGTTTGTTAATGTCAAGCGTGTAGTCTCATGACTGACACAAATACTTTAAAGCAGTTGCTCTTCTTTGGTTTTGAAGCTGATGGTATCTTTGAGCCCTCAAGGGACAAACTCCCTCTGCCAACACACACCTCAACAATTAAAGGATTTTCACATATGGCCAGTGGCCCCTCCGTTTTTGGCTGTAGTTCTGTGTGTGAGTGTGTACTTGTTCTTAATGAGTCATTTGGTGTGTGGAAGTTCTTCTTTCAAATTAACATTCATATCTAAAAACATACAAACTGAGAGCAGCTGAAACACACTTACACATAGTGATGTTCACGGCACACAAACAGATGTAAATGATATGTAGTCTTTGTAGTTGCAATCCTATTTGCACAAAAAACAAGCCTAAAGCCTTCTACACTGCAAAAATTATTTTGTTACGGACTGTTTTTGCCTTGTTTTCATTCTTAAAATAAGATAAAAATTTACTCGAATCTAAATTTCTTTAGAACTTATCTTGTATGAAGTATTTTTTGTTATTTTTAACCTATTTGCAAATTATTTTTTTTTTATGATGAACAAAATGAATTTTTGCAGTGTAGTGGTTCCAAGGATATTTCATTACCCCTCTGACTGGCATCATTTACCTCAGCCATTAGTAAAAGGTTTTGGCATGGAAGGCATTTTGTCAGCATTTTAATGGTTTGCGCCTGTGCGTGCACTCTTCTTGGCCTGCTTTGTTACTACACTGTGAAATAACCATGTGTTAATGATTGTAGTCATGGAAACAAGAGAAAGAGAGATTTAGACTAGACAGACAGACACAAAGTACAAAAGCTGTCATAAAAATCATGTCTTTAAATAACATACAACATACGTCGTATGAAATATTTTGCATTTTAAAATTAGAGATTGGTGTTTGATGCATTTTTTTCTTCATCAGCCCAACCAACAGTCAGACAGTGTCACGCGTGTGACAGCTCTCATGTCTCTTGTCGCTATGGTGCTATCCAAGATCACATTGAGTGGCTGAAAGAGAGTGAGAGAGATGTTGTGTTGCTGTTAAATCAAAATAAAAATAATTTACTTGAAGTCATATAAAAAACAGCATATACAAAATATTTTTCTCTTTTTCTTTCCTCCATATTTCCTACTTCTTGTTTCCTTCTCAACTGTCACTTTGTGAAATGGATGGTTCCTCATTTGCTCTGACTTCATTTCTCTCGACCGCACACAACTACACTTTTCTCACATACTGTGCTTGTATGAGTCTGTGCTTTGACATTTGCGTACCCATGGACGTAAGTGAGTCTGTGTGTGATGCTGACATGGGGTGTGGTGCTCCATTATAGCCCCTCTGCCACCATCATATCCTTCTGGCTGACACACACAGACACACACTTTGCAGCAGCCATGAGCATTATAACTGTAACACAGTTCGGAGAGGTTAGCAAATATGAGAGATCCGACCACTCTGGCCAGAGAGATCAGACCTGTCAAAAGAGGGAAATAAAGTGTGTTTGAAGGAAGGAAGAAAAGAGAGCAAGGAAGGGTGAAAACATTCAGGAAGGAAAAAAAGAAAGATTGTTGGTATGCTGGAAGGAATAAAGAAAAGGATTTTTAGAATGGAAGGACAGTAAAATGGATTGCTGGTATGTAAGAAGAAAGAATGGTACTGGAAGGAAGTGTTGTTGGTATACTGGAAGGAAGGAAAGATAGGTTGGTAAAGATAGGAAGGAAGGAAGGAAGGAAGGAAAGTTTGGTAAACTGGAAGGAAGGAAGGAAAGGAAAGGTTGGTATACTGTGAGGAAGGAAGGAAGGAAGGAAGGAAAGAAAGAAAGGTTGGTGTACTGGGAGGAAGGAAGGAAGGAAAGGTTGGTGTACTGGGAGGAAGGAAGGAAGGAAGGAAGGAAGGAAAGTTTGGTATAATGGAAGGAAGGAAGGAAGGAAGAAAGGAAGGAAAGGTTGGTATACTGGAAGGAAGGAAGGAAGGAAGGTTGGTATATTGGAAGGAAAGAAAGAAAGAAAGAGAAAGAAAGAAAAAAAAAGAGAGAGAGAAAGAAAGGTTGGTATATTGGAAGGAAAGAAAGAAAGAAAGAGAAAGAAAGAAAAAGAGAGAGAGAAAGAAAGGTTGGTATATTGGAAGGAAAAAAGAAAGAAAGAGAAAGAAAGAAAGAAAAAGAGAGAGAGAAAGAAAGGTTGGTATACTGGAAGGAAGGTAGGAAAGACAGGTTGGTATACTGGAAGGAAGGTAGGAAGGAAGGAAAGAAAGATTTTTGGTATGGAAGGAAGGAAGAATGGATTGTTGGTGTGCTGGAAGTAAGAAAGTAAGAAAGGAAGGAGGAAGGAAAAATAAAGATTGGTACTGAAAGGAAGGATGGAGGAAAAAGTAGGAAGGAAAGAAAGATAGTTGTATGCAATCAGGAAGGAAGAAAGAAAAACATTCAGGAAAGAAAGGAATTAAAGTTTAGTTAACTGGAAGGAAGGAAGGAAGGAAGGAAGGAAGGAAGGAAAGGACAGGTTGGTATACTGGAAGGAAGGAAAAGAAAGAAGGACAGGTTGGTATACTTGAAGTAAGGAAGGAAAACATTCAGGAAAGAAAGGAATTAAATAAATATTGTTGTATGCTAGCAGGAAGAAAGCAAGAAAGGAAATATTCAAGAGGGAAGGAAAGGAGAGAAGGAAAGATCGGACCAGTGTGAGAAAAGAATGAAAGAGAAATGGCAAGCAGAGATTTCTGAAAGAGAGGGATGATGTGAACAAACTGCTTTTCTTTTGAGAAGGTAGAGAGAATAAGAAAAGATCTTGACAGAAAGCATGGGAACATAAAAGTGTGAGAGTAGGAGATGATGTAAACAAAGAGAGCGAGGGAGGGTTCGTCTAAATGGAGAGTCAGTGTATTTAAAGGGGCTGAGGGCACTAAATCATAAGAGTCTTAGAAAAACCGTTGCCATGGAGCTTTCGGCAGAGGGGCAATCTATCAGTCTGCTCAACTACACATGCGCAGACACATATGTTCACATGTGAATGTAAACAGACACATTTGTGCACACATAAATACTTTCATTAGAGCTTCCTGAACTATGCTGAACTGGCCTAAATGCTGCTGAAATCAACAACAACAACAAATATATTTTCCTTAAACCTCAAATTATCAAGTCACATGATTTCAGAGATACTTTCCATTGGCTGGTTCATGTATCAATCTAAATATTAGCGTAATATCTAAAATATTGAGAGAGAATCATGAAAACACTCCTTTTTTCGTTGTTTATTTATTTAATTTGATTATTATCTTTTTAGCGAAAGCCACCACTCTTCCTTACACTTGTTTTTTTCCCTTTATGATCCTTAAAGGGTTAGTCCCCCCAAAAATGAAAAGGGGTAGTAAATGATTACATGTAATCTGGATTACGTAATCAGGTTTCAAAAATGATTAAAAAAAAGTACTTGTAATAAATTATATTACGTTTTACGGTAAGTAATCTACCCAGGAAAAAACGTTAGACTCCTTTGACTTTGTTTCACAGGCGAAAGAAAGTCATAAAGGTTTGGAACAACATGAGGGTGAGTAAATGATGGCAGCAAATTTGGGTGAACTGTACCTTTAAGCTTCTTAAACCTTAACATATTTTAGGATTTGAAATGAAAGAATACATATTTAAAGCCAAAGGTATCAATAATACATTTCTAAATGCGTGCCGGTGTTCCTCAGCAAGGCCAGCAGAACATGTAGGTTAGAAGAAAAGTGTGACTGATACTAAAGCTAAACTTTCTATTGCTCTCTCTGTAATATTAATCCCACTCCTGAGCAAACAGACAGATTTTCCCAGCCTCTCTGGTGTCTGCAGGAGAATCCAACACACACTTGGTTCCAAAAGCCAGCCTGGAGAAATATTTAGCACACGGAAGGGCACCCCGAGACAGATCGGAGAGGAGAGAAACTGTACACCTGTCAGGGAGAGAGACAGGACCAGAGCAGTTAGACCCCATACTGACTAGAGTAGCATATGCAAGACAGGTCTAACACTAGGGGTAATGTATCTTCTGGCTTTCAGGCTATATTTTGACTTAACACTCATTAATATTAATTACCATGATTGATTAGCAAATCCATATGAATAACCTTTGTTGTCAGCCCTGTTGTTAAAAGTATTTACAGAATTATTGACAGCAGTTCTAGATGTAGACATCTGGTGCATTGTCGTAGTAGTGTGCATGTGTATGCGACTATGCGTACAAGTGTAAATCCATGTGTTATGTTTGTGTAAGTAACTGATATAACTCTTTAAGGAAAGAATCCGCAGCGTTAGTGAGCTGTAACAGTCTGAAGTGCTGATGAGGCAGTCTGGGCACTAGTGCTGCTGGCCATTTGGCTCTGCAGAGATGAAGCTCTTTGGCCCATATCACACATTCTGGACACCCAGTTGCACTGTCTGAACCCTTAATGTGCTCTATCTGTCTATCTGTCTGTCTGTCTGTCTGTGTAATAAAGGGGAGTAAATTATATCAGTAATATAATTTTTTTCTATAACTTGAGTTAAAAGCTATATCAATATATTAAATATATTAAAAAAGTTACATACATTAATTGACCCTTCGCGGGGAGTTTGATTGACAGGCGATCTAACCAATCATAACTCCGACAAAGCAGTCAGGAGAGTTAATAGATTAACGTTGGTGGACTTCAACTTGAAAAATGGTGTGTATTGACATCTTTCCACAGTTGAAACAACATTCCTTCTGATGTTCATTCATGTTTATTTGATGCTATAAATTAATGAACTGAGGAAGCGCTACAGCGATCTGTCACAACACATTAAAGAGAGCGGCATGGCTTGTCGGACGTAGCAACAGTAACTAAAAGGGGCGGGTCTTTGCGAACGGTCAATTTACAGTTACAAGAGCAAGAAAAATACCTTTTTTTTTGTGTGAGTTTAAAAATAAGTAACATTATCATTTCATTTTTGTCAGATTTCATTTTTTAAATGGTACTGAAACTAAACTAAACAGTATGCCAACATTTTCCTATGTCCCCATTTAAGTAGATAGGAGCTTCACTTGTAAAGTAAATAGAAGCTTTACCTATTACCTACAACTGCCTGGGGCTGTTTACCAATATGGCCGCAGAGTGAACTGACATGCTTTAAAGGGATAGTTCATCCAAAAATGAAAGTGTTGTCATCATTTACTCAGCATCATGTTGCTCCAAACATATATAAGTTTCTATCTTCTGTTAAACATAAAAGAAGATATTTTGAAGAATGTTGGTAACCAGACAGTTGACGGTAGCCATAGACTTTCTATAGTGGGAAAAATTCGGTGCCATCAACTGTCTGGTTTCAACATTCTTTAAAATATCATCTTTTGTGTTAAACAAAAGAAGAAACTCATACAGGTTTAAAACAACATGAGGGTGAGCAAATGATGACAAAACTTTAATTTTTGGGTGAACTATCCCTTTAAAGGGACTTAACCTGTACACTGACCTCCAGAAAACAGGCATATTTACAGAAAGATAACAGTTACTTAGCCATTGCCTTCATTTCCATTTATTTATTTAGCTCTCATACAAAACAGCTTACAGTGCACTACATTTACAACAGAAACAGTCCCTTTGGAGTAACCTGGGGTTAAGTGCCTTGCACATGGGCACATGGGTAATAGGGAAGCCCTCTTGAGGGTTTGAATCTACAGCCCTTGGGTTACTAGCATAAATCAATAAACACTAAACTACCATCACATAGCATAAGATTGAAAACACACACAATAGAATGCTTTGAATATACAGTACATAAGAGATAATTCTAGGCTGTGGTCTGAGGTTTCCATACTTTTAGTTCCACGCTGTTGCAATAACGAGAGGAAGAACAGTTTTACCTGATTTTCCATTACACGCCCTGTTTACTGAAACTACCACTAATAATTACTGGAATAGTTGTTTGTGCCTTTTATAATGAGTTGTTTTGATGTGCACTTGCTCCATCAGTGAGATGACTTATTCATGACTTACTTCAAATCAACAATGTGTCTCATGCACTGATTGTGCATATTTTATTGTGCAATAAATGTTAGAACAAACTGAAACCAGAGATGCAAAAATCAAAGAATCTTGTTGGCCACAGAAACATAAATGAGTCCCACTGTTTTTGTGTCTTTTGAGATATGTGTGTTTGTGAGTGTGAAGTGTGATTTACTTCATTTATATCAACTATGATGGTGCGAATGTGTAAATGCAACACCATTGGAGACTACAGTTCCCCACTCATAACAGCTACATTGTAGTCTGTGTACTTACATGTACAGATTATGTGAAATTGAGTGTGACAATGGCTGTCGGCCAAGACAGATGTGAAATATGAGTGTGAAAGTTAGATTTGCTGACACTTTTTTTTTTTTTACTTAGCTTGTGTTTGTACATTGTTGCAGTTATCGTAGTGGGTATGGTGATATTAATCTTTAAAATATACAATCTTAACAATATAGTCTATTTAAAATATTAATATTATTAAGAACATAGTGAGAACTTAGTTTGGCTCTAACTGTCTTGATAATTAGATAATCTATTGAAATACACAGAAAATGTAGAAGGAGGCTTAATGTCCTGTGACTGCCAAAGATCTAATGAGATTAATAAGAGAACTGGAGCAGAGAAAAAGACAAAATGGTGATGTTTGAAGATGTAGAAATGATTGAAGGGCTTCTGTTTAGTTGAGCGTGTTTAGAGAGCTCTATTTCAGAAACATCACCAGAGAGATCTGCCTACATTTGCCTGTTCCTCCCTCTCTGTTTCTCTCTCTACATCAGTTGGCCACTTTCCAGCGCTTAGAATCTCAGTTCAGAAATGCACCTGAGACCAGCGATCACCCTCACAAAGACAGCAGAAGTTCAAGAGAAAGAAATGGCAGTGCTAATGGTGTATTATGTTGGACTAAATGAGGAACTCCCACATGACTGAAAAGAGTTATATAAACATGGCTTGTGTCGTTTGTGTATTCAAACACACATACACACATATTTCCTTTTGCTCTCTTAAAGTAGTGTTCGGTATTACTGTATGGCTGTGCAGACAGAACTGGAATAGAAGTACACAATAATGTCAACTGTCAACACACTGTCATGAACATGCAAACACATAGACAGTCTCTGTAGGTCTTGTAATAGAAGTTTTAGGTGCGAAGTGCACAGAACAGAAAGAAAAATCATCCAATTTCTTTCAAACCAGAAATCTGAGTTTGTTGGTGGTTTTGTGAACACAAAAGTTTTTTCAATAGCCATGTTTGAAATGTTGAAGTTTATTGTTTACATTGAAAGGTCGACACTTTCTTTATTAGTAGGTTGAACAGGAGCTGTAGTGAATTATGCAAATTTCATGGGATTTGGCTGTGGAATGGTGCCATAAGCTTGTTACAGGGACAGTATGCTTGGAGAAACTTAGGGTTAAGTGTCTTACTCAAGGGCACAGTGGTGATGGCTGATGCGGATTGACCCAAAAACCTTAGTTTCAATCCCTGAACCTTAACCTTTACAACACTATACATTTTCTTTAGGGATGCATGATATATTTTGATTATGTGCAGATTTGAAAGATTTTCAAATTTATTTGCTTTGGTCGATATTGGATATGTAATTGCTCTTCCGCATTTCACTTCTAAATATAAAAACACTAATAATTAAAGGACACTGTTAAATAAAAATCTTTAGAAAATCTCAAAATCAATATCCATTTTTTATACTGTCAATTATTATTATGTTATGATGCTTAAACTCACTTGTAGCATTTAAATTGATATGTCTATTGATATAGACAACTTATGATTAATTAATGCAGACAAAGTTATATATAATTTTGACCAATTATTAGTTATCAACCATAATATAAAAAAATCAGCTTATCTTATTGCATAATTGTATCAGCGCATTCCTTCTTTTGGTTTTAATAATTATTCTTTTTCATGTAACTTCATTGTTGAACAGGAAAAAATAATTTTCTCTTAAAAATGTAAACAAAATCTTCAGAGGTGGTGTGTAATTTCTGTGCTAGTGTCACCAAACAGAACTGCAAAAATAATTTTTGTTTTCAAACAAGTTTATAATTCTTCACCTTCCATTTATAGGAACTATGTGATGGTGTCCCTACCCAAACGTCAATCTTTCCTGTATTCTTACCCAGAATGCACAGCAAAAAAAAAAGCAGAGAGAAGAACCAAAGGAAATGAAGCATTTAGAACCATAACAAAAATTGATTCTCCTACACTTTTTTTCTGATGAAGTGTGAATGATTCAGATCAGAACCTTTTTGTGTCTCTCTTTTTCCCATCCCTCCTTCTACAGCCATATTGACATTCTTTCCTTCTTGGTCTATATGACAATCTGTCTAATCCATCAGTCACACAATCATTGTATGATCTCCCTTTTATACACATACACACAAATGGGATGTTGAATTTTGGTTAAATATGGCAAAAGCATCAGATTATGTCCTCTCATGTTCATTTCATGAGCTCAACAGAAGTCGGATCAGGTTTGGCCTTGAGCTTACTTGAGATACTTGAATGCACAAAGATAGATTGGTTATTAATCTTCAATTAATCATCAAAGGCTTAAGTCAGAATCACCAAATGAAGCATAGCTTTTTATAAGAGATTATCAGCCCTGTGTATGGTTGTGTGTGCAGACAATTTTGACGGAGCAGAGAGCTCGGAGCACAAATGAGAACTGATAAAGAATTACATTGATGGGAAGTAGCAGTAGATTTGCTCTGAAGGCTGAGCATGTCTATGTGTGAACCAGCTCTTAATGTGGTTAATAACCACCCTTTGCCTTCTGGTAATACTGTGGTTTAGACCAAGATTATTAGTTCTCTCTTGGGATATAAACAAAAAACAGTGTTCAGGAACTCCCATAATATGACATATTTACACAGAGTGAAACAGGATATTAAAACATAGGGTGGGACTTTAATTTATCTAGGATTGATTGTATTGTGAAAAATGTCTCAATAATTGTCTTTGCAATGTCAGGTTTTTAAAAGGTTAATTTCAATTTTTTTTTTTTTTATATTTATATGTATTTACATGTAGTATTATGTTTATATATTTTATAAAATTGTATATTATAATTTATAAATATAAAATATATTCACATTTATTTATTTATCAGAAGCTTTTATTTAAAGTGAAATGCAAATGAGGAATACAAAAAGCGATTCTACTTGAGGAAATGCTAACAATATAGAGTTTCAAACGTGCTGTGTCCCAAGTGACGCACCATACACTGTGCACTTATACACTAGTAAATGGGTCATTGACGAATAAGGTTTTTAAAAGTGTAAAAAAAACATAATGGAGATATAATTAATTTTAAGTGTCAACAATGAGATTATGTGGTTTTTATAATCACTTAACACTGCTTTTGTCATTTTTTACAAGAAGTCATTTGGTTTAACCAAAATTTTGGTTTTACCGAATGACACTTTTGGTTATACCAAATGACGATATTTTCAAACAATGCTAACAGGTTGATATCTAGCTAGCTAGCTAGCATAAGGTCAATCAAACATTTTATATTTAGTACAAGTTTTTAAAATATTTCAACATTTTCCATGTTTTATAGCTGTTGTACCGAATGACCTGATGTTTCAGGACATGCGTATGAGGAAGTGAAAACATAAATTTTTTTAAATAGTTAAGAGAGAGTTAGTTACTTTGCTTCACGACCATGTGGTCCTTTGCAGGTGTCTGAATGATGCCACATCCTGTCACAAGATATCGACCACATGATTTGATCCAAAAATGGTCCCTTTATATTGGTTACTCCGAATGACATCAATGTAATTAATTTTTCCGGACATTCTTTCTCATAACAAAGCGACGGCTTCTACACCAAATTTTAATACCATTTTGCACTATGTTGATATATGATGTTGTAAAATCATGCCAGAATAAAAAATATATACATTTATTACATTTTTAGATATTTTAATCACAAATGAAATGGCTGTATTGGCATTTGGATGGTTAAACCGAATGACCTTTTGACACTTCAAAATCTTTAAAATACCTTTATATGTAGCAAAATATAATTAAAACCTTTTGGATTCAATAAAAAAGATCTAGTTGTACTACCTTACATACTTAGGATGTCATATCTTTGTTTTTTATTATTATAAAAAAAAAAAAAAAAAATGTTGGACAAAAAAATGACCCATCACGTCATTGACCCATGTACTTATTCGCTGTGTACTCAACGGTGTTGTATGAATTTTATAAGGTTTTGGCATTCGCCATCTGAGTCTGATTGCCCCTCGCCCTCCGCTATACGTAATTAAAGCTGCGACAGTTGAGTTCAAGTCTCCAACATTCCACACTTCGGCTGTGTCCAAAATCATATACCCTTAAATAGGGCACTATTTGATGATACAGCCATTTGTAGCCACACACACAGCATTTGTGCCACCTTTGCAGTATGAAAATGGATGAAGACAATAATTCAGATTTTGCATTGACATGGAGGTCTGTTTACACTGACAACAATTAAATCACCTGATGTCATCAGTTGCTTATCGGTGATCACTATATTGCATCATGCTCCATTGCACTTTAAGTTAAACTCAGCTCATCTTTGTCATGTCGCTCACAGTCTGTCGCACATGTCACCTCAAACCACATATTCACGTTAAAAATGAATGACTTTTGGTCGTTGACAATCACTGTCACTGTGAAGGAGCCATTAATATTCATAGATCAAGCCACAGCAAGGGTCTCAATTCCTTCTTTTAACAGTGCTATCTGACCCTGAGAAGGGCCATCCAAGAAATACACACTCATGCGCACACACACAGATGTGCAAACTCGCATAGCTCGCTTTAGGCTTCGGATTCATCTTCTTGGCAGGTGGAAGGAACGGGATGCTTTGAAGTCTGGCAGCACACAAACACGAAGACGCACAGACACAGGCGCTGAAACAAGCAGTCTGTCACACACGGATAGACGGCAGCACACTGGCAGCCATATTACAGGATTAGCAATGTGTGTGAGATGGGAATGAAAGGGCAAGTGTGTGAAGCAGGGACAATCATGACCTGTTTTCAAGTGTGTAGCCTGTGTGTGTGTTTGCACCACATGATCTTGAGATGTCTCGGTGTTATAATGTTGTTGTAGATGGTCGAAATAGATTGAGAAAGAGGGTCGGTATTGTGATTTCTGCTTTAAAGCTGTTAATGAGTGTGTGAAATGTGCTTATGGTAGGAGGGTGTGTATGTGTTGTGCTCTTCTCAGAGTGAGGGTGTTTTTCATGGTGCTCTATTTGTGTCGCCATTGGTTACTCTCCTGTGTCCGTTGCCTTGACGACCCTGGGGCGGGGTTTCAGACTGAATATCAGCAGTCGCCTCTCTCCTTTGCTCTTTATCTTCCCCTGTCTGTCTCTCTCTCTCTCATATATGAACATACATGCACATAAAATGATTTTAGCATATATATTTAAGAAATATTTACGTGTATATATATATATNGAAAAGATATAGTAAAATATTTACAAAAATGTGAGGGGTGTACTCACTTCTGTGAGATACTGTATATATATATATTAAATACATGCATGTGTGTATTTATATATACATAATAAATATACTCAGTACACACATATATTATGTAAACACAAATCTTTATTTTGGATGCGATTAATCGTTTGACAGCACTCATAAATATATAGTCATTATTACTAATATATTGTTATAATTTTTTAGATAAATTTTTTTTAAAAATATTTTTTCAGGTTTTTTTCTTCAAATTAGAGTTCAGAGTTTTATATTTGCGCTTCTCATCAAATATATGTCTGTAAAGGGCAATTTTTGTTTGTAATGTTGCTATTTTCATGCACGTTAGCATGGAACATGCCAGCGCAACACTACTCACTACTGTTTTAGCTAAATGCTAGCAAGCAGTTGTAAATTTTGTATTCTATGTGACATATAAGTGATATCTAATAAAGCAAACAAATTTGACAAAATGAAATGGCATTATTTTTTTCTTAAAGTCGTCATGAAATGGAAATTATATTTTTGAATTGTGATTTTATTTTCTTACAATATTTTATTCATACAATATTCATATGATTAATCCTTGCATATGTTTAATTTTTGTAAAAAAAAAGAAAATAAAAAAAAAAGCTACCTTGCAGGGCACAACGCTAAGGATTTTTTCTACTTGCCAGTGGTTCAAATTTTTACTGGCCCCACATTAATAAAAAAAAGTAAAAGAAAATGGGCCTATAAAAAGAGCCTAGTTATTGTTTTCGTGGTTTTTGATACATGTAACTGTAATAAATAAGGTTTTGACACCAAAAGCTACTAGATTAACTCACTTAAATTTTAAATATTGTTAGACAAGTAAACACTAAGAAATAAAATAGGAACAAATAATCAAATTACAAGTAATCGCACAAATAAATACAACAGAATAAACATAAATGAAATAAACTGTGCTTTTCAGGTTTTTATGAAGGCTTAAACAGAAGATATTCAGGTACAGAAATTGTAATCTAATGTATAACTATAACTATATATTAAACTTTATTAAAGTTAATCAGTCAAGAGAAGTTACAGATGCATAAATAATGTTGTGAAAAGTTGAAAATATGAAACGTTAAATAGGCCTACTCTACTGTTATTTAAAATTATTTATAAAATGGAAAGATACTTTAAATGTAAAATTAAACCCGCCAGGAGGTGGCTGCAATTCTCTGTTTATGAGCGAGTCATTGAGATTCAACCGATTCATTCAAATGGATGATTCATTCAGGAAGTGTTGCCCAGAGACGCACAACAATGCTATGGACTTTATTTGGAGCTATTTTCGTTGGCGAAATAGAGCGAAACAAGCAATTTGGTGTCTAAAATGTAAGTCACTTGATATTAACTTTGTTTATTAAACTGTACGCTGCATAAAATATCACATTTGTATAATATTGGTTAACTAAATTATATACAATAAAAGACATACAGGGGCATTTTTGCCCCTTATCTTGAATTCTGGGGACATTCTAAATCTCACAATGAAATCGTGCAATCTAAATATGCACGCGCACTAGTCTAACCTACTAGACTACGTCACGTAGTGTATGCGTGTACTCAGTGGGTTTGTTTTTGTTTGATTTTTGTAAAATGAGGGACATACTCAATAATATCAGATCGTTAAATCAACCATTACGATATCATAGACGATATTGCACACCCTACAGCACTGGCCCGATCGGGCAAGTGACAGTTCCGTCAAATGTCCCTAGCGTCGTTCACACTGGCCCCGGGCCATCGGGCAGTCCTTATTGTCGAGCCCTGCCTTTTAATTTACAATCAAAATAGAATGGCTGGCTTCTCTCTAGTGACATATGCCGGACTTCTCCAAAGTCTATAGAATAACACAAGACGCGTCACTCGTACTGTTTTGAATGGAAGAAAGTGCAATGCGCCATATGGCGGAATAAAAATTAAAAAATAAGAGCCAGTCGCCGATTGGTTAAGTCATCGCGTCACTGCATCTGCCGTTAGAAGCTCCGGTTCCTATAGAAACAGTCAGACGCGCGCCTCCGAAATGATACACAAGAGATGCGCATTTAGGACTGCGCATGCGCATTAGCTTGATCCAGCCTGAAAAATACCGATTTTTTTGCCATGATTCGAGCGTTTAGAAACAAAATTTATGAGACCGTTGTTGTCAGATTTCATTGGTGATTTCAAATATGAAATTTAATTGAAAGCTTGACAAACAGCTTTAGAGAATTTTATGTTTTCCCATTCAGAGAGATAGGAGATACACTTGAATGCCCGAGAGGCGTTTCAAAGATGGCCGCCGAGTGAAATGACTTGACTTCTCCAATCATTTTGTCCGCACAAACCCCGCCTCTTTTTAACAGTTATCTGCAAGCTTGCATTCAGATCCGCCCCCATCCAATAAACAACTGATGAATTGAACCAAGTCGCTGTCCCACAGTTTTTTTCTCATAGATAATCTGTTTCATTCTGATGTATGTCATAATAAGAAAGAAAAGATCTGTCACTGCTTCTGTTTAATTGTGACTTGTGGAAATTTGGAGAACTATTTCCTTTCAATAGGAGGGAAAGAAGTAGGTGTAATATCTTATCAATAATAGCTTATCACTGTCATTTTTATTGTAATTACAAAGTTTGATAAACACTAATGTGCTAAAATGTAGGTATCCAAGTCAGAACTTTTAATAGGCGGTAAATTGCAACTTTCTGTGTTGAATAAACACGGTACAAGTTTCATTAAACAAGAAAAGCATGTAGGGATTTTATCACAAAATTCAGTATAACTGAATCCCTAATCCTGCCTTGATATTGTTTCTACAGGTAGATCTGCATGTACTTTTGTTTCTGCGCTGACTACAGGTAGTGAAATTAATCCTCTGATCTCTTAAACCGATTAACGATTAGCACGCTAACAGTGCCAGATCATGTTCTGATTGCTGTTAGCATGAATGCTAACTCAGACTCCAGCTGTCACTCAGTCACTGCCAGTGTGCTCAATTAAGCAGGCTAGAATGATCTGTGACACAGCAGAACACAACAATGTCTGACTCACATACTTGTTTAGCTATTCTCATAATTACAGCCTGGAGATAAATGTGTGTTTTTGAGGATTAATGGCCATTATAATAATATTCAGCTTTCGAGTTGGGACCATTAGGAAACATCAACATGATGTTCCAGGAAATGAAACCTATTATTAGCTAGAAAAGTAAATGCAACAATACCAGTTTGAATCTGAAATACATTTCAGTAAATCACAAAGAATTAAAAGCTAAGAAACAAAGGAACAGTCTTGTCACATTTTGTACAAATCTGTGAAAAAATATTTTTGTTTTTAAGATTTATCCATTTCAATTGTATGACAGTTTTGAATTCTGTAACCAGTTAAAATTATTTAAAAGTAAATTTTTAAGACTTATGTATATATTTATTTATATGTTTGTGTGTGTGTGTGTGTAGTAAATGGCAAAGTAACTACATTTGCTGTGGTGCAAATTTTAAATTAAAAGTAAAGTATATTTAAATAAATATAATTTAAAATATTTGTTTATATGTTACTTTTGCAAAGATTTTTAATGTGCTTTTCAATATTTGTTTGTCTTTTTCTAAAATTGATTAGGTCATATAAGAGACATTATTTTGAATTTCGTAAAAGAAAGATTTGTGTCCATTCAAAAATGTATAGACAGCTAAACCTTTAGTTCTGAGAACTTATTTGAGAGTTGTGGCACATCAGTGGGACTTGTGAGTCATCATTGGGACTTATTTGGAACTTGTGGGACATCAGTGGGACTTATTTGGAACTTGTGGTACATCAGTGGGCCTTATTTGGGACTTGTGGGACATCAGTGGGCCTTATTTGGAACTTGTGGGACATCAGTGGGCCTTATTTGGGACTTGTGGGACATCAGTGGGACTTGTGAGTCATCATTGGGACTTATTTGGAACTTGTGGTACATCAGTGGGACTTATTTGGAACTTGTGGTACATCAGTGGGCCTTATTTGGGACTTGTGGGACATCAGTGGGCCTTATTTGGAACTTGTGGGACATCAGTGGGCCTTATTTGGGACTTGTGGGACATCAGTGGGCCTTATTTGGAACTTGTGGGACATCAGTGGGACTTATTTGAGTGAAGTGAAGTGAAGTGACATGTGGCCAAGTATGGTGACCCATACTCGGAATTTGTGCTCTGCATTTAACCCATCCAAGTGCACACACACAGCAGTGAACACACACACCGTGAACACACACCCGGAGCAGTGGGCAGCCATTGCTGCGGCGCCCGGGGAGCAGTTGGGGGTATGGTGCCTTGCTCAAGGGTCTCACCTCAGTCGTGGTATTGAGGGTGGGGAGAGCGCTGGATATTCACTCCCCTCACCGACAATCCCTGCCGGACCTGAGACTCGAACCCATGACCTTTGGGTTACAAGTCCGACTCTCTATCCATTAGGCCACGACTGCCCCCGCAACCCTTAGTTGGGACTTGTTGGGACATCAGTGGGACTTATTTGGAACTTGTGGGACATCAGTGGGACTTATTTGGAACTTGTGGGACATCAGTGGGCCTTATTTGGGACTTGTTGGGACATCAGTGGGCCTTATTTGGGACTTGCCGTCTGCCACAGGAAGAGGACTAACTGATTTTCGCATATTTGTAATCAACTCTCCCTGATTATATCTGCGTGTATGACGTTCCTGAATTCAGAAAATTGCCTGTAGACATGAATCACCTGAGGTGCATCTCTGTCACGTAGATTCAGCTTTGAAGTGGTAAAGGTGATTGACAGCGCTAAGCTTAGTGTGTGTGTGTGTGTGTGTAATGTAATACTGGTTCAGAACATAAGATACAAGTAACGCTACTCAAAACCTTCACATAGGTTACACACATGTGCATACACTAAATTAGAGCAGAGGTCATATGTCAAAGTAGTCAGTAAGATTTCTTAAAGTTTTTGGAGTTTGTTTATAAAGCTTAGTCTGTGAAATAGCACCCGTGTGAGTGTGTGCATCAAGGCTGTGAAATTGACAGCTTAGAGAAACTCCTGTGCCAGCACAAGCAAGCAGATGGCATACAGACCCACTGATGGGCACACACATATGGTCACACACAAAGATATGTCACACGCATGCACACAGAAAAACTGCAGACTTGCATTCACACATTCATTCTTATTTACTATATACGGCATATAATTAGATTTAGCATGCTAGGTGTGAAGCTGGGTTGCATAATTTTTCTATCGTCATCAGCGACACAAAACTGGGTTCTGCATTATATGTCGCCCTCCCCTTACTGGGTCTTTCCACAGACACAAACCCCTCTGAGTTCATCATTATGCAATGAAATAACCAGCTCTACCAGAGCGTAAAATCAAATCGTTCCTTTTTCCCTTGCATTTATTTAATTTAATTTATTTATTTTATTTCTAATAACTTGGTAAACTTTTCTCTCTTCACTTTTTGAGTTTCTTCTTCAGGATGATCAGGGGTTTAAACAGAATCACACCTGCAGGCCCTATATACTGAAATAATTGATTTGAAAAGTTATCGATTAGGAATAGATATGGTAATCATTTTATTCTGTTTTTGTATTTGTTCAATAAAGATCAGTTGCTGTTTGATTTAAGTGGAGAAACATGCTTTTTTTCTAACGTTTAACTAGCAAAACTTTGACCCCATGGAAGTATCTTCTGTTATAGAAATTTCACTTCTGTATTACCATTCTAAAGTTTGGGGTTAGATTTTTTTTTTTAAAGAAATTAATGCTTTTTTAAAAAAAATTTTTTTTAGCAAGGATGATTATTTATTTAAACTTTCTATTCATCAAAGAATCCTGAAAAAGTGTATCATAATTTCCACAAAAATAATAAGCAGCACAACTGTGAAAATAAACATTGATAATATATATATATATATATATATATATATTATCAATGTTTATTTTATATATAAATGTTTCTTGAGCAGCAAATCAGCATATTAGAATGATTTCTGAAGGATCATGTGACACTGAAGACTGGAGTAATGATGCTGAAAATTCAGCTTTACAAACACAGGAATAAATTACATTTTAAAATATATTAAAATAGAAAATAGTTATTTTAAATTGTAATAAAAATATCAGATTTTTGGATCAAATAAATGCAGCCTTTGTGAGCATAAGAGACTTTTAAAAACATTTTTAAAAAAGTTTTAAAAAGTTGTAAATATGGTCGTCCCAAACTATGCAGTTTGCATAGACAATTCTGTTACTGTGACATAACAGTTAGCATAAAGCACCATTAGCATTTGAAAGCACTTAGGTGGCATCAGTATGGTGACAGGAATTTTTATTTGCCGCTGTGACACAGAAAACTGGCCATTTGCAAGAATAACAGGGTCCACTTTGCGATCGATCTGTTCCTCTTGATGTTGCATAAGTGTTTTTACGGGATCTGATTTATATATACAGCTAACTTGAACTGAAAGTACAAGTACTATGGGCAGGAGAGGATGGACCTCTACATTATGGGGACAAAATGTCCCCACAAAGATGGCAATATACGAAATCTTTGTCCTTGTGGGAAAATGTTTTGAACAAATCATATTTTA
The DNA here is from genome assembly GCA_003731715.1 of Anabarilius grahami. NCBI lineage: Eukaryota > Metazoa > Chordata > Actinopteri > Cypriniformes > Xenocyprididae > Anabarilius > Anabarilius grahami. Next base: position 11,703,618 of record RJVU01059333.1, on the reverse strand, counting down.
TGATGTTTTTTTGAAAATGTAAAAATGCAGAATTTTTTCTGTGATGAGTAAGGTTAGAATATACATTTTGTACAGCTTAAAAATCATTATGTCTGTGGAATGTCCACATGAAACATGGAAACCCAACGTGTGTATATATGTGTGTGTAAAGTGGGCTAACTAGGTTAACATACAGAGAGTTAATGTCACCTGTCATCTTTCTAGAGAGGAGAGGAAACAATAGAGTGTGACCTGGCTTCATTATAAAGAGAGAGAAGGGGAGAATTCATTTTTTCTATGTATAATGTGAGACCTGTGGCAAGGACATAACCTCCTCATTTCTGATACACAGAACAATTTACACGAGACAAAGATTTCATGAATTTATGGATCTCTGTTTGAAGTGGCTGTTAAGTTCATGTGGCATTTTTTTTGGTTGATTTAAAAAAAAAAAAAAAAAATATATATATATATAAGGTCAGGATTTGAACAGGTGTTCACTTAAACCTTAAATGACTGTAGCACTACACTAACACAAGTTGACCATTGACCTTTGACTGGATGTGACCTATAATAGGCATGTACTAGCAGGTTTTCAGTTGAAAGTCTAGAGCAGGAATAGGCAACGTCGGTCCTGGAGTGCTGCTGTCCTGCAAAGTTTAGCTCCAACCCTGAAAAAAAATCACTTGCCTGTAGTCTCAGCCTGCATCTCAATGTGCGTATTATCAATCCTAAATAGTATGTGACATTAGTAATATTCAATATTATTTAGGGTGGATAGCACATTGGGATGCAGGGTCAGTAATCCTGAAGACACTGATTAGCTTGTTCAGGTGTGTTTGATTAGGGTTGGAGCTAAACTCTGCAGGACAGCAGCATTCCAGGACTGACGCTGCCTATCCTTGGTCTAGAGGCTTTAGACAGACACCTTGATTGGCTGATGAGATTCAGAGACATGCCCACAAGATTACATTATATGTTTTGACTACATTGTTTTTTTTTTAACCCAGCATTTTTTAGAGTGTACATGTACAGTTGATAAAAACATAATGTGCAAAGCATGAAATCATTGAATAAGAGTTATTCAATGATTTCATGCTTTGTACAGTATGTTTTTATCAACTGTACGCTCTAAAAAATGCTGGGTTAAAAACAACCCAAATTGGGTTGAAAATGGACAAACCCAGGGATTGGGTTGTTTTAATCCAGCAGTTGGGTTAAATGTTTGCCCAATATGCTGGGCAGTTTTATTTAACCCAGCTATTGTTTAAAAATTACTATATGGCTGGCTTAAAATAAACCCAAAATAGGTTGGAAATTAAAAATCAGACACATAATTACTAGAGGAAACAATAATAATCAAAAGGTGAACATTTGTTAATTAGCCATTTAAGAAATGTTTGTTTATTATTCATTAAACTTATTAATAAATGTTCATTTATTAAACACATTAATAAATGTTCATTTCCAACATATTTTGATTTCATTTTAAGCAAGCAATACAGTAACTTTTAAAATGTTTAAATGTGCATACTGTTTATAGGAGGACCAAAGTATAATGTAGAGCAAGTTTTGTCTTATTTCAAATAGGCCTTTATTTTATTTTATTTTATTTTTTATAAAAGAGGCTATTGTACATGGTAATAATGCTTTGGACCTACAGCAACATTCTGTAAAGAAAAAACTTCCTTTTGCCATTCAGAGTAATCAGAGTAGATATTTTAATTTTGTTCTTTATTCAGAGAATGTCTTCTCTTTTTTCATTTTCTCATTGCTTCAATTTCTCTTCCAAACCACAAGAGGGCAATAGAGCACCACTGTAAATTCTAAGATCAGGAGCATATGTGAATATTGCAGTATTACATTACGGCTTAGTGAATTGATTTGCATGCATATTTGCTGTGCAACGTTTAAGCAGTAACATTTACATATATTGGATATTGTCCTCAGTATTCAGCTGTGAATTTAAAGCTGCCATTTTGCAATTTAGGATTATCATTTTGAAATGACACTATTTTTAAATCATCCCTATACTTGCTGTCTAAATGTGGATTGAGGGCAGGGTCCCCTCTGAAATGTACAGCAGCTACACTTAAAGGACATAAATGTTTTGTAAATGGAGACGACACAGGGCCAGCACTCTAAAAAGTAATTTATTCACGGGACCCGTTACCACAACTTAAATAAATGAATAACTTAATGGAATTGTCTTGATAACTTTGAAAATTGGGTATATTGGTTAATAACGGTTGCGTTAATTTATTTATTTATTTTTTGGTTCAACACATAATTTTTTTAGAGTGAGGAAAACATTTCCGGATGTCCCCTTCGACAGTGGCCTTGAGGCCTGAGGCCCTAAATTTGGCCTTGGCAAGTTACCGACCATTGCCTGCCTGGTGACTATTGAAATTCCATGGTCTGTGTCCAGAACCCTTCATGGCGACTGTCCTGAGCTGTATCATCAAAGGCAGTAGACAGGGAAAATGAGTTCCTTTAATGGTTACAAAAAGCAAATTTAAGATAAATGTAATAAAAAAATTGTGATTTACTCTACTGTTCAAATGTTTAGGGAAAGAAAAGAAAAGTTTATAAAATAAATAAATACTTTTATTCATCAATGATACGTGATTGAATTGACCATTTACACTGTTAAAAAAGATTTCACACATCTATGGTCGTCATTGGAGAAAGTTACTAACCACCAAAATCTGTCCCTCTTCGTAATCTGACAATTCTGTACTGAAGACAGGTTTTGTGGGTGTTCACAGTCCCTATGATCTATCAGTACTTGCCCACATATTGTTACAGATTGTTTTCAATGGAAGCTACCGTTTTGTTTTGTTTGTCTGATCTGACAGAGGCTGATTTGATGGGTTTAGCTTGGTTATCTGATCTGACTGGTCCAGCTGTTGTGACTATTATCACTGGTCAGTTTGAATTGAATGCTGAACTGGTCACTGCTGGTGGAGGTGCTCAGGGGTGCATTTCTGCTTGTGCATGACTGCAGAGGTCACTGGGTTCAACAACTAACTACAGAGATGCATCATGGGTAATTCCCCAAGGTGTGATGGGGTGGAAATGGTCTCTTTGTTGATACGAGTGAGCTGGGAATGTGTAGCACACACTGTCCCAAGGGAGTAGGGAACCATGACTATAAGCACAAGCTTTGCTCAGTGTGCCGATGAATTATGAATCAGCTTTTCAGGAATCGTTTGGACTCTGATGTGCTGTGATCAGCTCTTAGTGTTGGCACCTTTACAACCAATCATTTAGTAGTGGTCATAGTTTTGATGAATG
>RJVU01059333.1:11683422-11700299 GCA_003731715.1 Anabarilius grahami | reverse complement strand
TAACACTTTATTTTAGGGTCCAATTCTCACTATTATCTAGTTGCTTATTAGCCTGCATATTACTAGGATATTGGCTGTTTATTAGTACTTAAAGCACATATTAATTCCTTATTCTGCATGACCAAATTCTACATTCCTTAATCCTACCCAATACCTAAACTTCACAACTACCTTACTAACTATTTATAAGCAGTAATTAGGGGTTTACTGAGGCCAAAGTCGTAGTTAATAGTTAGTTATTGTGAAAATTGGACCCTAATCTAAAGTGTGACCAAAAAAGGTTCCTGAGATTGTGTGTGTGTGTTTATAAAAACAAAAGCAGTATGTTTAAAAAAAAACAGTGTTCCCAGACAGAGGCAGTATATGTGTTGGGCTTTTTGCCCAGTCAGACGGGTAAATGGACCCTTTCGACTTGTGTTTGTGGCAGTAACAGTGTATTCAGAGCAAAGGGAACTGGGCCAGGCTGAGAGTGAGCCAAAACAGACCACTTGCTCAGTCTGACTGGGACTTTAAGACAATGCTGAGAAGTATTGTAGTAAAAGAGGTTTTTTTACGTCATGATTTTTCATTGGATACCTCTTTCAATTAGAGACTAATGCAAATTAGTACAAATCACAAAAATAAGATGATAGTCACAAAATAGTATAAATAATTTCTATTTAATATATTTTCAATGAATACCACTCAAGGTTTATATTAAATAGAAAGCGATTTATATAATTGGTCTGCACACAAATAATATTAATCACTTTATATTTAATAAATCACCAATGGTATTTATTAAATAGAAAAGTAAAAAATCATAGTAAAGACACTATAAACAACACATTAATTTTATAACTTGTTCTATTTATTTTTATTGAATAATTCATATCAGATAAATATAACACATGATGCGTTAATGAGCTGCATCGTGAAGACCAATATTATAACCGATTAAAGAGTGATTACACACAATAAATGAAAACTCATAATTTATTCACCCTCATGTCCTTCCAAACCTGTATGACTTTACCTTACATCTCCTTTTGTGCTCCACAAAGGAAAGTATTGTTCACACTGCTCTTTTCCATATATTTTTTGTACATTGAAACTCTGCACTTGCTTACATTTCATTAAAAAGAGCAATATGACCATTCTGCCTTTGGTGTTCCATGGAAGGAAAAAAAGGTTTGAAATTAAATGAAGGTGAGTAAATGACAGAATTATTATTTTTGAGTGAACTTTTCATTTAAGACATTACAACATGTTTAGCATGTAGTTAAACAATGTGTGTCATCCAGTGGAGGAAAATGGATTGGGCTTTTTGGTGTTTTTTATTCTCTTCTTCTGTCACACACACATTAAGTGCAGGGTGTTTTGTACAGGCAGTGACTGAGGCAGTCTTGGAGTTGTCGAGGACCCTACTGCACTCAGGTGGCTGATAACGCAGGAGAAAACCAACATGGCTGCCGTCACTCCATACTCAGAATGTCAATGACATCAGAGAGAAGCCGAGAGCTGTCACGCATGTGAACCATGATCGTTTTTCACTGGTGTTCATTCATCTCTCATGTTTCCCTATGGGAAAGACACTGGGCTTTATGGCCACACCGATTGTAGCTGGCCATGAATTCAACCCAAATCCCAAATAAATATATATATATAAATAAATATCTAAATACTATAATCCATTACCAATACACAGAATATTGTGTACATGTCTAAGTTTGTAATATGCAAAAATATACCACTTTCTCCATTTTGAGTGGGTCAACTGTTACCATAATGAGATTGGAATAGTAGTGGTACCCTCCCTCACATCGAATTGTGTGTGTGTGCGAGCAAAAGAGACGCACATGCATGAGCTAAATTGTGCAACACCCCTCCCCTACAACCACCATGCACACACACACACACACGGTGCTGGTGGGGGGCTACACATATGCGCATATATTCACACTCACACACACTGATATTGGTTGTCGTGTACACGGTTCAGGTAGGACCGTTTGGGGACGGCTGAAGAGAGAACGTGGTTTCCGTAGAAACCACCCCAGCTGCCCTCCTCCACCCCTCTCTCTCTTTCTTTCTCTCCTTCAGTCGTTCACTCGTGCCTGGTGATGTTGGTGTCACCATCCATTTCTCTTTCTCTCTCCCACCCTCTTTCTTTCTTTCTTTCTCTGTATCTTCTTCTCTCTGGATATGGTTCCTTGAGCAGCCTATGATAAAGACTGGAGGAAAGAAAACGGAGTAGTCGTTTTTTTTTTTTTTTTTCTGGATGGGATCTTTCTCTTCCACTTGAAGGGATTTTTTTGGAATCTTTGGAAATCTTCCATAGTCTGGACGTTTATCTCAGTGTATTTGTGTGAGTGTGTGTGTATGGTTGCTGTGGGGACGTGGCTGATGCTTGATAATGGCTCATGCGGCGTCTCAGATTAAGAAGAATAAAGATGTGGATATTAATGCACTGGAGGATGAAAAGGAAAAGAAGAGGAAGAGCAGGAAACAATTGCGGGATCAAAAGAAAAAGGTACCGGGAATGCACCCGCACACATACGTGTTATTACAGGGAGATTGATTGGGTTTGTGGGACATCTCGCCTGTTACTGCTAGTGAGTTTATCGTGTGTGTGTGTGTGTGGTTGAGTGTGTTAAATCTGTGCTGCAGTGCCAAGGTTACACTTTACATTTACTGCTCGCCTTCCTTCTCACATAAACACACACGTATGTCCCATAAACAACCAGCCATGGTGTGTGTGTGTCTTCTTATGCGTTCAGGTTAAAAATGAGAGCATCATACTGCAGCATGTTCTGAGAGATTTTACTGTCCTCTGAAACGTGTGTGTGTGTGTGTGCACGCGTACAGACGCTCGTGTATTATACATCACATCCTGATTTATTGATGTTTGTTCTGTACAGAGTGATGGAATGAAGCATGCAGATGTTAACCGTGCTAACTGTCTATAATTTCATAATATAGAGACACAACACACATACACACAGCCTATATCCACCACACCCAGACAGATCTTCTTCAGCAGTATCTCTGCGGTTCCTATTTGTTCTTCTGTTGCTGCTGTGAAATTTTAAACTGGAGTGTGTTTTGTGATTGTGGTTTAAGACATGAAGTGGTGTAAGACATGAAGGATCCATGTGTTAGCGATGGCTGGCTGGCTGGCTGGCTGGCTGCCTCCTTTTTGCTTCCTTTAACATGTGTCTTACCTGTGATCAACACACCGAGCTGTGTTCACGTCTGTTGACCTTTGCTGTTTTATGATTTGTGTGTGTGTGTGTGTGAGAGAGAGAGAGAGAGAGAGAGAGAGACGGAGAGTTTCACCCTCTACTAATGTACCATAATTTGTTACGCCAATAAATCATTAAAACACTGAAAAACTGAAAAGGTTTGAGAGAGAGAATCACATTCAGCAACATCAATACATTTTTATTTTATCAAAAATATTATTTGTTAATATTGTTAGACCGATTTTTAGTACTTTTTTTCTTTTGTTTTAAGTTTTTATTGTATTTTATTTTCATTATTACTGACACCCTGTTATTTATTAGATTTCTTTTTCTTTCCTTAGGATTTTTAAAATTATTTTATTTTATTATTTATTTTATTATTTTTAACTTGATCTTTTCCATTTAATTCCATTAAAATCCATTTAAAGATCTTTTTCATTCCTTTACCATTGCTGTGACCTTTTTTATTCATTTGTTTGAATTTTATCTCATCTTATTTTCTTTAAATAAGAATGAAATGTGAAATAAGAATAAGCGATGAAATGAAAGTATTAGAGAAAAGAGAGGACAGTGTTTCCTTATAACAGAGAGACATAAAAATGGAGGTTAATCTATTTCGCACTCTTGCATGGAGGAGGTAATTGCCTTGGCTTTGTGGGACAGAGACACACATGTGCTTTCACACATACACACACAAACACACACACACACACAGTACATCACATGCATCTAATAGGAGAGCAATTATGAAGTCTAGTTTGCCAAAGATAGAGAGTTGTTTTTTATATGGGTTTTCTGGATTATGAAATCTGGAACCAAATGTAATGTTTGAAGAACTGACCATCGAAAGACCCATTAATCAAGCTTTAATTGTATTAGTCAGGAACACGTGTCACCCTTGATGTCTATGGTGGATGCGGCCCTGGTAATACCATGGTATATAAATATCATTTTATCATTTGGTATAATGATATATATATCAAAATGGTACACTTTTCTTCCTCATAGAGTGGGATTCTCTGTTTATTTGAGTGTTTGACTCCTCTGAGTTCTCTCAGATTATTTTGAGAACACACAACTACAGATCTCATTGTTTTAAAGCTGTGTCACACAACATAGATTTCTGCATCTTAGGTTACGCTGAGGGTTGCCGTGGGAACAGGGAACCATCTGTTGTGCTATGGGAGTCAGGCCGTCTGAGTGTCACTGACCTGATCTCAGATCAGTCCACGGGGTGTTGTTGTGATTTAATGAAAGGTCTCATCTCTCAGGGGCCAAAGTAGGTGTCCATTTCACACAGAGAAAGAACTTGTATGTGTATGTAAACTTTTTTTATTCAGGCATGTATTTAGACTGACTTTAGTATAAAATCAATCTGTTACACTTAAGAGAAAGGAACATAAAATAATCAGTGAAGTATGAAGCTGTCACTGTGGTCTTAGAACTTCATCCTCCTCTTTTACAGCTGGTGTAATGTCTTCATCTTATATTACAGAAATAGACAGAGAAGAGCATAATGAAAAAATTACAGAGAGAGGTAGAGGCAGAGAGAACAGCTGATTGCCATTGGCAGAGGTCATATGAAGGTTAGATGTTTCGCTTGTGTGCCCCAGGACAGTGTATCCTGATACAGAACTCACTCATGAAGAAGTGAAGCTCCTGGATCCTTCAGGACACTTGAATCAAGTTTGAGCTCAACTCGCTGACCAGTTGTTGATATTCATAATTGTCTTTGAGCAAAAAATTCAGTTTAAGAGATGGTGTATCCCATTTAGATGTCAGGGGAAGAACAGATAACAGGTGCCATAGATAAGGATAATATAGTTGTTTTTTCTCTCTAGTTTTGTGTTTCAGCTGAAAAATATCAGCTCACAGTCCAATATTGTAAAAAATATATAGTTCGTATTTATTTACATTTTGTCTTCTTTGATTAAACTTTATAATACTTTTTTTTTGTTATTTCTCTTCAAATATTTTATTATATAGCCTCATATAACATCTGTGACAATTTTCATACAAAAAACTTACAAAATTAATGTCTTTGTTTAGTGCTGTCAAAAATAACTACTAATTAAATACGTTTAATGGAGTCATTTTAATGTTTAACCTGTTAGTGTACACCTAGTATTAAGATGCATTTCGGTCGATCGGATCACAAGTGGACGACGCTAAATACAGGTGTAAATGGGGTCTAAAACGCTTTGAGCTTGTCCACTTTCAACCACTTCCAGAGGTAGTGGAAAACGAATTTGACCGGATTGCTTTCGTAGTGTAGACGCTCATGTGGTCGAATGCATTCAAACAGCACAAAGACCGCCTACTCTCCGCCTACTGACTTAATGCGTAAACATTATGGAAAGTGCGCTATCCAGATGAGATTTAAACTTTGTCAGCTGAAGACACAAGCTTGGTTTTAAGAGGAAAAATGTACCAATCACAATGTTCTCTCACCATTCCTGATTTCTAACATGCATTCACCACGTTTGGCGTGGTCTTGCGGCTGTCAGAGCAGAAATTAAAGCTGATGCTCTCCGTGTTTTTTCCCGCGTCTCTGGGCCCGTTAATATGTAAATTGCGCAAGCTTATTTTGTCCATTAGATCGAAAGATCTGAATAAACCCATACATTTATTCGCCCATAGACATGTCTTCGAAGAAATCAGGACAGAAGTGGTTGAAAAAGAGATGGATTGTAAACGGGTATGTGTCTCAATCATCTACTTGTGATCCGATCGACCAAAATGCATCTTAATACCAGGTGTAAACCGGGCCTTTGTCATGGCTGGAACAGACTGGGTTTTCTATTTTAAGATGGTAAAAAATATAATTCATATATAGTACATTTACATTTTATTTAAATTTTTTTGAAAGATTATCAAAACAATTTTCCTTTATAGCTGTTAACTGGATTTTCTCATAGCTGGTACAGACTGGATTTTCTTATGATGCAATAACTATATTTTTTTTACAGTGGTTTGTGCACTGGGCAGTGAGAGGTCAGAGGAGTTAAATGCTTTTTTGGGGGTTTGTCCCTGGTGAGTACTCATGCCTTGTGGAGCCCCTACAGCAGAATATACAGTTGCTCTTGTACGTATGTGCATGTGGCAGGACAATGTGATGAATGAGCTTCGCTCCACTCCATTAATGAGAGAAGCCATGTAATAGTGTGTCTCTCTCTCTTGCTCACACACACAAACATGAAGAAGGAATGATGTGGGGGAGGGGAAGGGGGTGATAGAGAGCATGAGAGACACACACATCGAGGGGGAGATGAAGAGTGTGATTTTGTTGGAGAGGTGGAGAAGGGCCCATTATCCATCTATTCAGATGCTTTGTTCTATTTTGTATGTGATCATGTGATCATCAATTATGGGATAGATCACTCTGTCTTTCACTCCCTTTTTCTCTCTCTTGCTTTGTTACCATATATGCTTGCCTGTAAATGCAAGTGTGTGTTGCAGACATTATTCAGCCATTTCAGGATGAGCTGCATCTGTCGCAGTTGCGAGATCCGTTCAAAGCAGATGCACATCAACAAATTACTGCATTTGTGATTGTAATTGAGAGATGGATGATGCCAGGACTTTTTGTCTATTATTCAGTGAAACATGAGTAGCAGATGTTTAAGGTGTCCAGTGTTAGAGAGAACAGGTGTACAACAAATACATTTATGGTAATAATCGTGTGTGTATGAGTGTTTGCTTGCATTGTGGGTACCAAATGTATACACAGGGACAGCAAAAACTGACGTTCCAATGAGGAAAATGGCAACAATGTTTTTGTGAGGGTTATGTTTATGGGATAGAAGTCAACAGAAATCCATGGGTCATTGGGCTTTTATGAAAATGATAGATCTTTGATTTATTTATAAAGCTATAAGCAACATATTTTACATTTGTATCATTTGACATTTCCTTGAGTGTTTGTGTTGGTTTACAAGCTGTATCAGTTGTCTGTTAAAGGTTGATACATGCTTGAGGCTCCATATAGAGCTTCAGTTCCCTGCTGAGAACACTGTGTGTCAGAGGACAGATCACACACTCTTGCACAACCATACCTCCTTACAGCCATATTTCCACAAGAGTCAAATGTAAAATAAGAATGAAAATGAGATTTAGAACAAAATGGCTCATGTATCTCTTTCATTAGACAATAAACATAGGCTTGTGTTTACATTTGCATGTACAGTACATTTTTGTTAATTAGTGAGCAGTGTGTGAAAGCTTGATTGTGGATGTTTGTGTTTGTTCTTAGGAATGTCTAATTTGCAAACAAAGGCTAAAGACATGCTCAATACCAACCTTTATTCAGCAAGGATGTGTTAAATTGATCAAAAGTAACAGTAAAGACATTTATAAAGTTACAAAAGATTTATATTTCAAATAAATGGTGTTCTTTTGAACTTTCTATTCATCAAAGAGTCCTGTAACAATTTATCACAGTTTCAACAAAAAATATTAAGTAGCACAACTGTTTAGTAACAGTGACTTTGATAATAGTTTAGATAATTAGAAAAGTCTGTTGTGCAGCAAATCAGCGTATTAGAATTATTTCTGAAGGATCACGTGACACTAAAGACTGGAGTTATAATGCTGAAAATTCAGCTTTGCTATCGGATTAATAGATTACGTTTTAAAATATATTAAAATAGAAAACAGTTATTTTAATTTGTAATAATATTTCACAGTATTACAATTTTTACTGTATTTTTGATCAAATTAATGCAGTCTTTTGAATGGTAGTGTGAGTTACATATAGTGTGTTTTGTTTTCATGGAGCCTGGCATGTTGAGATCACCTGACTAGGCAGTAGAGGTATAACAATATATTGTCACAATATATCGCAATACAAAAATGCAACAATATCGTATCGTGGATAGTGACAATATGTGTTGTGTATAGTTCACCCAAAATTAAAATTACTGTGTGAGACAAAAATTCAAGTTTACAGAGTTTTAGTGTCAGTACTACATTAAACTACTATATATAATGTTGAATATAATATATTAAAAATATATATTTAGTCAGTGACAGAGTGCACACATATTCATCTAAAATAAATCTGTGTTTCAGCGTTAGAAACATGAATATTTTTTATTTTGGTGTCACCATTGTCCTGTGCATTGGGTTACCAGCACCAAGTCCAAGCCTATTCATTTCCACTCCCAATGTTATACCCAATTTGCATTTTAATCAACAGTACATTTTTTGTTATCCTTTTACCATATGTCTTCGACCATATGTATCGCAATAATATTGTATCGTGAGTTCAGTATCGTGATATGTATCGAATCATGACATGAGGGTATCGTTACACCCCTACTAGGCAGATATTTTGTAATAACATAAAATGCTGTGCAGGAATTTCTTGCAACACTACTGAGTGTTGATTCGACCTGTCATTGAAATCAATCATACAAACGAACAGATTCACAATGAATCAGACTTTCAAAATGGTGCAGAAATTCAGTCATGGGTTTTTAATTGAACAAAGTCATGTTACATTTAAGAGACTCTTTCTTTCTTTCTTTCCATTTTGGAATTATATCCAGCTACTGTTAATTCTTATGTCATGTTCAATGTAGATCATATTAAGGGTGTATGACATGAAGGTGTATGTCTTTTGAAGTGAGTGATTTCTTGAAAGATGTGTGCGTGAGAGACTCATGTGATCAGAAATGAGGTCGCCCTTCTCATGGTATATTATATCTTCTGCTTAGTCAGCAACACCATGAAAGTCTCCCTGTGTTTGTGAGTGTGTCGTTGAATAGTCCTTTACACAACATGTTTGTCAATGAGTTCACTTCTTACCTTGGAAATATGTTCTTCAGTATGTCTGTAGGGATGAAGTACCTTTGTATGTGCACTAACACTCCATATTATGTTAAAGATCTGTCTACTTTCTTTAGTATGTACAGTACCATTCAAATTGTATTCTCATCAAGGTCTCATTTATTAAATCGAAAATACAGTAAAAACAGTAATTTTGTGAAATAAGAATTTAAATTAGGATTAGAATTTAAAACTTCTGTTTTAATATATTTTAAAATTTAATTTAATCCTGTGATGGCAAAGTTGAATTGTCAGCATCATTACTCCAGTCTTCAGTGTCACATGATCCTTCAGAAATTATTCTAATATGCTGATTTGATGCTCAAGGAGCATTTCTTATTATTACACTGGTCATCTGACTACTCATGTGCTTCAGAGATAAAAATATGCTATTATGTATTTTGATGGGCTGAATTTCAATATGACAACTGATCGGCTACTCTTTCCAAGATATTTAAGTTTTTACATTTTATGTCTATGTGTATTGTGTAGTAGAAAGTACCTGTCACCTTTCCTGTTTGTGTAACACTTTAAAAATCAGCAAAAGTGTTATATAAATCAAATTTATTATGAGACAAAAGGGTAAATAACTACTATAGTATATAGTTTAATCCTATTTAGTGTGTACTCGGCGCTTCTTAGCATGTCTCTTGTATTCATTAATTGGAGCATTTCTTGTCACTGTCCAGCAATAGTCTGCAAGCATTGATAGGCTCCATTTGAAGTTTATACTCACTATTCACACTAGCAGAAGGCATCTTTTGGCTTAACAGAAATGTGTCCCTTTGCAAAATCATTGACGAATAAGAGAGCACAACACTGCTTATTTGAAAACTACAGGTATGTGTGTTGGAGCAGGGTTGGAACTAAACTATGCAGGGCTGTGGCCCTACAGAAATGAGTTTTGCACCCCTGCTTTTCTAGAGCAGATATAGGGCAATTTGTTCAACAGAGTGAAGATTGCATCATGTTATGATTGCATCTTTTTTTTATAATTGCATCATCCATGATTTCTAGGAATAACATGATACAATTCATATCATGCATGAGCAGTACCAGCTTCAGAGTGCATCATTTGTTGTTTTGTACTGTCCAAACCCAGTCACAGATTTATTCATAGATCTAGTCAAAGATGTATTTAAGTCATTTCTGGTTTAAATTGAGATCCTTTACCTTTTTTACTCACTTATCTTCCGCCATTCAGTCAAGGGTCGTGTATACTGACCAAATAGCAACAATCAACAATTTTGTCCTTCTCGGTGACCCAATTAGTAAAGTTAAAGTTAATAAAGTGACTACATTTATTTCAGAAGCATTGTGGCTGTAGAAAACTGTTGCGCTGCTTAATTTTTGTGGAAACTTTTTATCAGGATTCTTGGAGGAATAAAAAGTTTAAAAGGACAGCCTTTATTTGAAAAAAAATATTTTTCTTTCAAAAAATCACAACAGAGTGTTTCTGTAAATATATTTCTCTGGCTCTATATGTCCATCTTCTTGTGTTCAATTTCTCTGCACTGTAATTCTTTTTAGATCACATTTGTTTCTGTCCTGTAAATGCCAGTCTAAGGTAATGGTCTATCTGTCTGATAATGGTCTATTACCCAGCAGCTCGCTATTGATCTTGTTCAGAGTGTTGTTATATCAGCTCTGGTACATTCTCAGGGCAGCAGCCAGACTGTCTACCCTTATAAAACTCCTTTACTGTAAACTCAACCGAGATGTGTATATTTGTGTGTGTGTGTGTGTGTGTGTGTATGCGTGTGCGTGCGTGTGTGTGTCTTTGAAAGGCTACAATATAATATCTTTTAAAAGTTTATGGTGATCTGGCAGGTCCTCAAAGCTTTAAGTTCTGTGATATTACTTGGAATGACAATATAATAGGTAATGGTTTAGTTTGAAATCAAACAATTTCGTTAATACAAATGCAGTTGTTCATTGTTTATTCATGTTATTTCAACTTAGACTCCACTTAAGCTCCAGGAGCTCAGCAGCAGTGTTACATTATGAAATACTTTTTTGTGGGAAATTGTGTACGTCACTTGCCTGGTTATGTCACATCATATCCGTAAATAGAGAAAAGTTGCACTGACTACTTTGATTCATTAGTTAAGTGGAGAATGTTAAATCTCGATCCTCTAGGGAATCACCAGTTTTAAAAAAAACGGAGAATAAAGGAGTCTGCTGCCAAAAAGAGAACGTGACAGTGCTCGTAATTAAACAAGAATCAACATTGACTTGCTTTTTGGAGAAGGGGAGAACTGAGGGGATTTGAAATCCCCTAATTGTGGAGATGGGGTTTTTATTACTCAACAGGTGGATAAGGTATTTTACTGAAAAGATAAATTGTCACATGTAGCTCCCTAACAGAGTTCAATGTAGAGCATGGGTTGTTGTAGCGCTGTGCTGGAATTTATTTTCAAGGAAGAACCGTGTCTATTAATGCATACAGCTATAGTAACGTCTTCAGTTAGCTTGAGATACTTTCCATCTAAACTGGGTTATATCTCTTAAGCCTAGTAGTGAATGTTTTATGACGAGTAGGATAAAATCTCCCTCTTTTTTTAAGTAATGAGAAAGCACCAAAACAATATACAAAACAATGTTCTTCAGCAAATTGCATGCAGTTTTATTTTTAAACCTCTAAAGTGGCCAAAAGTTACATTGTGTACCTTTTAATACATATAATTTTATTGTAAAGTGTTTCCACAATTTAATTATTGTTAATTATTATATTATATAAACATTGTTGGTNGAGAAAGCACCAAAACAATATACAAAACAATGTTCTTCAGCAAATTGCATGCAGTTTTATTTTTAAACCTCTAAAGTGGCCAAAAGTTACATTGTGTACCTTTAATACATATAATTTTATTGTAAAGTGTTTCCACAATTTAATTATTGTTAATTATTATATTATATTATATAAACATTGTTGGTGGGTCTATTTAAAGTAATGATGTGGGAATCTGCATCATCTCTTGTATGCAGTAATTTGGACTTCCCTCAGTTCGTTAACAAAGGAAAAATGTGTGTCATTCAATTCATGTTTTACAGATCGACCATTAGTTGAAGGATGAATGCGGTTGAATGATGCAATATCTCGGCTCATGGTCTTCAAACAGCATGTGTGTACATTTGAGATATTTTGAGGTGTGTGTGTGTGTGTGTTTTGGGGGTGTTTGAGGGCACAGGGGGGAGTAATACAGGCAGATGGCCTTTCCCTCCTCTCTCATCTGCTACAGTCTGGGTGCCAGATAATGTCCCACACACACACACTTCTAAATGGAGGAGTGTTTGACAGTCATTCATCGAGCATGTGCACAGATTTGATCCTGTATTCTGCATTAGAATATGTTAGAAGCAGAGCATGTGGTTACTTATCTTTAAGTAAAGGGCATGAGACGGTCTTTAAACGATATCTCAAGGTTTTCAGGGATTTCTGCCATAGCATTTGGTTAAATCCTGGTTCACAAACACACTCTTGATTCTTCTGAAGTTTTGAAATTGGTTTTATGGTTTGTTTGTTTTTTGTTTTTTGTCTGGTTGGGGGAGAAGTTTTACCCACCTTGGCATCTTTTTCACTGACCCCACCACAAAAATGATACGTTTTGAAAGAAGTCTCTTAGGCACATCAAAGCTGAATTTATTTGATCGAATATAAGTATAACAGTAATTTTGAGAAATATTATATAATATATAGTTATATAAATAATATACAATTTAAGACAACTGTTTCTTATTTTCATGATTTCAGCAGTCATTACTCCAGTCTTCAGGATCACATGATCCTTCAGAAATCATTTTAATATGCTGAAACTTTTCTAATCATTATCAATGTTCAAAACGATTGTGCTGCTTAGTATTTTTGTGGAAACCGTTTTGTTTAGAAATAGAAAGAACAATTTATTTGATGTAATGAATTCTGCCAATTTGAATGATCAATTAAATGCATCTGCTGAAAAAAGTATTAATTTCTTCTTTTGCAATCATTTCTTATGTTTGTTTGTATGTAGTACCCCCTGAGGAAATGGTTCTTATTTAAAATCAATATTACTGTGAGCATTAAATCATGGCTATTGAATGTTGTACAGTGTTTCTGGACTTTTTGTGACCCTTTTTTTACACTTTGTCTCTCAGCAGACTAATATCATACATGGCTTGAAGAAATTTCACATGGCTCTCTCTCTTTCTCTCTCATTCTCACTTGCCTCCTCCATCTCTTATTGTCTCACTAATTTACAAATGATTAAACACACCCACATTACATTGCGGCCATGGTCTTGTCAACACTTAGTTCCTTTATTACTTTCCTTAATCCAGATTTACAGTGTTTCATAGTATGATACCTTAAAATACTTGTAAGCCTATGGAGCCCTTTTACCTTCAGATTTTTTGTGTCTTTGCTGCTCCTTCAGTTAGACTCTCTTTTCTCTCTGACCTAATGAATGGGGGTTGGGATTATCCTTCTCACCTGACTTTAAATTCACAGTGAAATTATAATCCAGGAATCCAGCTAATCTCAGTCCCACAGCTGGATGTCTCCAGTCCTCACCACTGATAGTGCTGGGATGGCACTGTAAATTACACTCTTTATGTATTATTAAGATTATCTTTAATCTTAGTATATATAGTATAATCTATATAGCATATTGCTTAAGCAATTATAATAAATTCTAGATTAAATATGTAAAAAAAATAAAAAAATAAATAAAAACATATAAAGATCCAGTTTATTATTAATGAAGTGGCAGCAGTCATGTTTGTGTTATGATATTGAGTTTAGAAAATATAGAATATTATAGACATTATTTTTCTGAACAAAATAGACTTAAGTAAGACAGATGTGTGCATGTGTACAATATTGCATCCCACATCTGCAGGCAGTCTGCACCTGGGTGCTGAGGCCACACACACACACAACACATTTCAGAAAATTAGTTTTAACATTTTACTTCTCACTGAGTGTGTCAGATGTGGTTTTATTGAGGATGGTTGGGGTCTGTAGTGATAAATTCCTTGTAGAAAAATGATTCTGGGTCACACGCTGCTGTTCTGCCTCCAGAGACCCACAGACACACACACTCGCAAGTTCATGCATGCCGGCACACATTAACTGCTGCCCCTCAGAGAGAACAGGAGAGAGTTTCAAGTATTTCCAGCTGTCGAACTCACATGAACTATTCAGTACATCTTTGATTGACTCATTAATTGACTGATTTGGTGATTGGCTGATTGTAAACTTGCTAAGTTAGTTCATTAATAATAAAAAAATATTATTAATATTATCATTAAATATAATAATAATAATATAAATTCACAATACATTATCTGTGGAGGTTATAATAATATAATTCTTCTTCTTCTTATTATTNATAATATAATTCTTCTTCTTCTTCTTCTTCTTCTTATTATTATTATTATTATTATTATTATTATATGTCATAATTTGTGCTGTGCCAGGCTAAAAGTCAACCTGAATTGTCATTTGTATTTTTTATTTTGGCGATATTACATAATTGTGACAATTCTGACTTTTTTCTCACAATTCCATGTTTATACCTCACAATTTTGAGAAGAAAAAATAGGTATTGTGAGATTTAAACTCGATATTCTGCCTTTTCCCCCCAGAATTACGACTTTATATCCCTATATATATATGAACTCACAATTGTGAGAAAAAAGTCAGAATTGTGAGATAAAAATGTTATAGGTTTAAAAGTTATTTCATGCAGTAACTATAGGGCCAAAACATTATGCCCCCTGTGAACTGCATGTGTGAATATTATGTGCAGTAAAGACCTATTGTTTGTTTACATTAAATTCATGCTGTAATGCAGGGTAATCTTTGCAGGTTTCATCAGTCCAGTCTATCAATTTAATGGCTTGCAACCATAAACATCTGCGTTTAGCTTCGAAGGGCGTCTTTGACGTTGGTATGCTGTAAAAATGAAGACCTTTTTTTTTTGCATTCCGATTTTGCCATCCAAAGGCAGAAGATGAAATTTTTTCTCTTCTGTGAATCATACCCATTTTCCTCCACTTGTTACCACTGTTTTTCTGCCACCACAATGCAGTGACATCTGCTCCCAAATGGTCTATTGTTCTTATTTTTGATTAAAGATTACGCTGATTTGTTAGGAATAACTTGATCTGATTAGTCTTCCACAATACAACCAGTACCATGCGTTAGGAAAGTAAATAGGGTCAGTTTTGATTTCATGTTGAATTTAACATTATGCCATTTCAAATGTAACAAAAAGGAGAATGCATAGATGTGTTCGTTTATCTGTTTCTGTTAGGTAGAGCCAGTAGTATTGAATCTCTCCACTAGGGTCCAGTGTGAGTCTGGATATCAGGCACGTTCTGATGATGTCATCATTTCTGGTGTTTCTTTGCAGTCACTCTGTCTTTGTAGTGCTGTTCACCTCATTTCCTCTGTGTCTGTCTTTTCATGCCTCTGCTTTACATGTAAGAAGACATACAAGTGTTGCCGACTGGCATTCAATTTCACATTTTCAGCAAATGCAGTAAACACACACAAACAACATCATCACAAATAACCAACATACATCCAGACAGTACTGACTGCCTGATGCATCGCTCACATCCAAACTAAGTGAAAACGCATACTTAAATACTGTATTTCTACATCCAGAGTCTGTGCTGGCATTTCGGTCATGTAGGAGCGAAGCTCATTTATCTTTCTAGAATGTGTAATGATGCCCTATTTCTGAAAGCGTGGAAATCCTCCAGTGCCCATGGGTTTAAAGCAGGTGTAGCCCTTGTGAATACCTCTGTGTCTGACTGTATTTGAGAGGGAGAATGATGACTCTCATACACTCTCCGTGATTGGCTGATGAGGTGGAGGTCATTGAGGGAAACCATCACCACGGTTACTGAACATCTTGAGCTCCTTCAGATCACATTCTCTTTCCCCTCCTCCTCTGTTTCCATAGCAACGCCACCATCCCAGAACGAGGAGACCTGTGATGCAACCCAAAGCATCTTGGGATGCCTCTCTGCATAATCAAAGTGTGTGTGTGAATGCCTGTATGTTCAAGTGCATGTCTATATGTCTACATATATTTTACAGAGAGAATTCCATGAAACACGAAACCGCACCATACATAAATAATCACAGGAAAAAAGTGTTGCAGATGTGATATGTATCAGGAAATATGTCTAAATAGTATTTGAGGGGTTTACAGATGTATTAGGTGAATCCCACAAAGCCTTTCAAAAACATTTCACACATTTTTAAATTTTAGTATAAATCTCATTTTCATTAGTCTGGTGCGAAAACATTTTATTTTATATTATAAATATGTTCTACCATTCAAAAGTTTGGGGTTGGTAAGGTTTTTTTTTTTTTTTAATGTTTTTGAAAGAAGTCTCTAATGATCACTAAAGCTGCATTTATTTGATCAAAAATACAGTAAAAACAGTAGTACTGTGAAATATTATTTAAATTTTAAACAACTCTTTTTTTCAATTTGAAAATATTTTAAAATGTAGTTTATTCTTGTGATGGCAAAGCTGAATTTTCAGCATCATCACTCCAGTCTTCAGTGTCACATGATCCTTCAGAAGTCATTCTAATATGCTGATTTGATGCTCAAGAAACATTTCTCATTATCATCAATGTCGAAAACATATTTTTGTGCATTTTTTTTCATGAGACTTTTTGTTTTCAGGAGAGTTCAAAAGAATAGCATTTATTTGAAATATATATATATATATTTTTTGTCACAGTATAAACGTCTTTCCTGTCACTTTTGATCCATTTAATGCATTTTTTTCTGAATAAAAGTATGTTTTTTTTAA
>RJVU01059333.1:11658623-11678435 GCA_003731715.1 Anabarilius grahami | reverse complement strand
TATAGATAACATATCAAATGTTGAAAGTGAGAGATTTTGAAATGTAATGCCAAATATTGGCTCATTTTGGATTTCATGAGAGCTACACATTCCAAAAAAGTTGGGACAGGTAGCAATAAGAGGCCGGAAAAGTTAAATGTACATATAAGGAACAGCTGGAGGACCAATTTGCAACTTATTAGGTCAATTGGCAACATGATTGGGTATAAAAAGAGCCTCTCAGAGTGGCAGTGTCTCTCAGAAGTCAAGATGGGCAGAGGATCACCAATTCCCCCAATGCTGCGGCGAAAAATAGTGGAGCAATATCAGAAAGGAGTTTCTCAGAGAAAAATTGCAAAGAGTTTGAAGTTATCATCATCTACAGTGCATAATATCATCCAAAGATTCAGAGAATCTGGAACAATCTCTGTGCGTAAGGGTCAAGGCCGGAAAACCATACTGGATGCCCGTGATCTTCGGGCCCTTAGACGGCACTGCATCACATACAGGAATGCTACTGTAATGGAAATCACAACATGGGCTCAGGAATACTTCCAGAAAACACTGTCGGTGAACACAATCCACCGTGCCATACGCCGTTGCCGGCTAAAACTCTATAGGTCAAAAAAGAAGCCATATCTAAACATGATCCAGAAGTGCAGGCGTTTTCTCTGGGCCAAGGCTCATTTAAAATTGGACTGTGGCAAAGTGGAAAACTGTTCTGTGGTCAGACGAATCAAAATTTTAAGTTCTTTTTGGAAAACTGGGATGCCATGTCATCCGGACTAAAGAGGACAAGGACAACCCAAGTTGTTATCAGCGCTCAGTTCAGAAGCCTACATCTCTGATGGTATGGGGTTGCATGAGTGCGTGTGGCATGGGCAGCTTACACATCTGGAAAGGCACCATCAATGCTGAAAGGTTTTATCCAAGTTCTAGAACAACATATGCTCCCATCCAGACGTCATCTCTTTCAGGGAAGACCTTGCATTTTCCAACATGACAATGCCAGACCACATACTGCATCATTTACAACATCATGGCTGCGTAGAAGAAGGATCCGGGTACTGAAATAGCCAGCCTGCAGTCCAGATCTTTCACCCATTTTCACCCATGGTAAACATGGCCTTGTCCCAACTTTTTTGAGATGTGTTGATGCCATGAAATTTAAAATCAACTTATTGTTCCCTTAAAATGATACATTTTCTCAGTTTAAACATTTGATATGTCATCTATGTTGTATTCTGAATAAAATATTGAAATTTGAAACTTCCACCTCATTGCATTCTGTTTTTATTCACAATTTGTACAGTGTCCCAACTTTTTTGGAATCAGGTTTGTATTAAGCAGCACAATTGTTTTCAACGTAGATAATAATAAATGTTTCTTGAGCAGAAAATTTGCATTTCAGAATGATTTCTGAAGGATCATGTGACTGAAGACTGAAGTAATGATGCTGAAAATTTAGTTTTGCTGTCACATGAATAAATTACATTTTAAAATATATTAAAATAGAAATTATAATCATGTAACAGTATGTATTTTCAAGCGTAACAGTAACATTGTTCCTGTTTTTACTGTATTTTTGATCAAACAAAAAAAGATTTGGTGAGCATAAGAAACTTCTTTCAAAAACATTGAAAAAAAAAAAAAAATCTTACCAACCCCAAACTTTTGAATTTGTCACTGAGCAGTCTTTTTATCCAATGCTTTCTTTAGTACAGGGAATCCCATCAGATTAATGAAGGGTTAAGAGTCTTGCTCAAGGGCACTGTGATAACAGGACAGGAGTTCCTTCCTAAATGGCAACCCGTGCCTCGGATTGAACCGAAAACTGTATGTTAGAAATCCAGATCTTATCCAATAGGACACCAGCACTCACATTATGTTCTTTGTGACTATATATATATATATATATGTATGTGAGTGGGTGTGGATAGGTGTTATTTTCACAGACAGAATCTTCCAGGGAGGGAGTTATGGGTGACAAGCTGGAAAAACTCATTAACTCTGAGATAAGAGGGGAAATCACAAAAAAAACTGCCACACATACACACACACACATACACACATACAATGTCCTTTCTCTCTCAGTCTTTTTTGTTGTGTATGTGTGGGGCAGAATTTGTTTACCGTAAGCATTACCCTCTAAGCAAAGGCATTTGCATGTGATTTTTAATCCATCATTTCGTACGGCACAGACTGTAAGTGTCTGATGATACAAGCACACACTCTTGCACACACACAGGAAATGGAGGTTTTCCCTGCAGAATAGGTCGAGTAAATGACTAGTTAATGAGCTTAGAGTTTATTATGAACTGTGAATCTCACAAAAGAACACCATTACAAAAAACACATCTGTCCTTTTCTGTGTGATATGTTATTGAGTGTTTCAGTCACTAGATGAATGTGTATGTGTTTGATCTCCATGATAAGCCAGTTTAGCCTCTTCTTGTCAAACTCAGATGAGTTACTTTTGGAAAGTTAACCTTTCTTTCCAGACCTTCTTGCCAGCACACACACATTGATGATAGATATGGGGAGGAGTTTGTCCTGGGTTTAGTGAGAACTAAATATAGCTTCTCATTTAGAGGAATTCCCCATGTGAGTGTGTCTCTGAGATAACCATGCCCTATTCTTTATAAAAGAGTGTGTGCTTATGTGTGTGTGAGGTAAACTGTACTGAAATTTTGCTGTGTGTCCTCTTCTGTCAACATCAGTGTCCCTGAATCAAACTCAGGCTGACAAAAGAAGACACATTCTCATGAGGCACACACATACAAACACATCGTATTTTCTCTCAAAATATTGCTCTCTTTCTCATATACGCATGAGAAGAGAAAGCGAAGTGAGAGACTGAAAGATCAGAGGGAAAGTGGGAGGAAACCTGTGTCAGAATAATAGCCGTTATTTAGTGTTCTGTTCTGTATACTTTGATGAGAGACCAGAGCTGTTTTTGGCTGGATTTTTAACTGGAACGCTGGGATATCTGCTCAGAGATGGACTGCCGTTCTTGGTGTTCGGTTAAACTTTGATCCTCTGTCACGCTACAATTGTAGCTTCTCTGTAGGATGTCGACTTGTAAACAAAAGCTGATGTTTCCCTGGATGTGTGTATGTGTGTTTGTGGAGACAAATGGCACTGAGTAAAGATGGAGTTGGTATGAATTCTTTTCATTTCTTTGCATTTCAATGATTTAGTGAGCTGAAAGCTGTGTAAATATGTTTGGTTTGTTCATTTGACCTCGGTTGTTGCCCTGGATTTGACCTTTAACCCTGTCATTAGAATAATATACTTATGTGTTTTCTCTCATTACTTGCAGCCGGACAGCAATGCCAGTTACCTGCGGGCAGCGAGGGCAGGGAACCTTGAGAAGGTCCTTGACTACCTGAAGACTGGTGTCGACATCAACATCTGTAATCAAGTATGAATTTTTTTTTTTAGTTTAGAGCTTTTATTAATCCCTATGGGGATTAATTATGGGAAATTATTTATGTTAATATATGACAGGATGTAACAATATCATTATAACTAAGATTGATGGTAGTAAATTGTCAAATTTGCAGTGACAAATTGTAATTTTCATAAGTTGCTGTTTTGTGATGCTCTTGGATGGTTGTACTGTACATTTTTTCTGTATTTTTATATGACAGTGATGGTTTTGATGATACACTACAAATCAAAAGTTTGGGATCAGTAAGATTTTTATTTTATTTATTTATTTATTCATTTATGGAATACATTATTACTTCTATTCAGCATGGATGCATTAAAAATTGAGAAAGCATTAAACAGTAAAGACATTTATAATGTTAAAACAGATTTCTGTTTCAAATAAATGCTGTTCTTTTGTACTTTCTATTCTTTTGTACTTTCTATTCATAAAAAATCCAGAAGATAATGTACAGTATCACATTTTCCACAAAAATATTAAGAAGCACAAATGTTTTCAACATTAATAATAATAAGAAATGTTTCTTGAGCACCAAATCAGTATATTAGAATGATTTCTAAAGGATCATGTGAAACTGCAGACTGTAGTAATTGCAATAATCTTTTACAATATTACTGTTTTACTGTATTTTTGATCAAATAAATGCAGCATTGGTGAGCATAAGAGACTTCTTTCAAAAACCATAAATTCTTACCAACCCCAGATTTTTGAAAGGTAGTGTATATGATTCAGCTGCCATTCTTAGGACGTGCTGCTGTGCTGCACATTTATGCTGCAGTGTGTAAATATGATATGTGGGTATATATTTCCATGCTGGTCCAGGCTGGTTTATATTGGTATGCTGCTGGTAACCATAACCATCCTGTTCACTAGCAAAACTTGTGTTGTGTGTTTCAGAATGGGTTGAATGCATTGCATCTGGCATCCAAAGAGGGGCATGTGGAGGTGGTGGCCGAGCTGCTCAAACTGGGCGCCAACGTAGATGCAGCAACCAAGGTCAGTTTGACACACACACACACACACACACACAGCTTGAGGAGATGTTTGTGTCTGTGTTTGATATCACATGGTGTTCTCTGCTCCTGTGAGCATGTTCACACTGGGTATAAAAAGCCTCTAGTGCTGCATTCACTCTGCAGGAATGAAGTGTGTGTCTGGAGGTAAATTACAGGCCAGCGGAAACAACACCTCTCTGGCAGAGGGTACGGAATGGTGGTGGGATGCCAGTGGGACAAAACCCCCCTTTGAATGGGGTGACACAAACAGGTGGTAGAGGGATTAATCAAGATATGCCACTCATTCTCTCTCGCTGTTGTTTCTCTAACTATTCTAATCCAGAAAGGAAACACGGCGCTGCATATCGCTTCACTGGCGGGACAGACGGATGTGGTGAGAGAGCTAGTGACCAATGGGGCCAACGTCAATGCACAGAGTCAGGTACACACTTCAAACTCCACAAACACACCTTTGACTTTTTCCCCACCATTGACAGAATTTTCCAGCTTTCCCTGATTTTCAATGTTATATGGTAGGGGGCGCTATTACACGTCTTCTGAAAGAGTACAGAACCTCCTGATCAAAACACAGGTGAAAAAGAAGCATAAACAAGCGATAAAAGCATCGCTTATGCACGTTGTAGTCTTTGAAAAAAAAACCTTGATTTTCTCAGCTTTTTGTTCAAAATGTTGCTTTTTTATGAAACATAGCCACATTCGATTATTGATAAAAAAAAAGATTGCATGAAGCTAGAATACTTTTTTTTTTTTTTTTTTTTTAACCAGAGGCTCTGTTCTTTCTTTTGATATATTGCATGTTCAGATATTCATATAGCAATATATTCTGGGGCCCATGAAATGTTTGTGAAAATGATTAAAAAATGCTGCCGTGGCTGGCAACTTAAAAAAAAAAAACACTAGTGGAGAAGGAGTTAATATGCACGCGCACGCATCATTTAGGTGGATCAACCAGCTTTTCTGCAAGGCAGCACACATACTCTCTCAATCTGTTGCTATTTTAGATGACCAGCCAATAAACACCCAAATATACAAATACACACACACACACACACACTGCTTTAAACTTGAGCTCAGTAAGTTATGAAGGCCACCTACATTACTGGTGTGCCAGTAATAATAGTATTTCTTGCGCTGAGCTCAACTCAGTTCATACAGATGTAAACACTGGTAAAAAGGGACATATTCTGCACTTTTGTAGCATTTTATTTTTATAAATGCTACACTTACAAAGTTAGTAAAGATTTTTTGTGCCAAATAAATTATACTTGGGTTTTTTAATGACAATAGTTTTACTCCCTCTCTTTAGGCCGTGTCTCCACCTAGGCGCTCTGCTTAAAACACCTATCTGTGAGCGCTTCAGCAGCGCAGCATTTTTTTTTCAGCTGAGACGCTTTGTTGCTATGATACGGAATATCCGCGGCACTTATTACTGATTTTGCGGGTAATTTTGTTTCAGACTTAAAATGTCGACACGATGTAGAGTACTTGCTATGTTTGTTCGGAGACCAGCAATATTAATTTCTCATCCATTTTGTTCCATTCTCTGCTTGTTGATGTTGTTGTACAGCAAGAATGTTGTGACAGTTGGTCGGTGTTGTATTTGTCCCTCCCCTCCTCCACTCTGATTGGACGGCTGGCTAAAAAGTGACAGTGATGAGTGCAGCGTTTTACTCAAAGTTGAACATTCTTCAACTCGAGGCGACCAGTAAAAACGCAGAGCGCTCAGCACCTCGTTGCGCTCCTGCCGTTTAAAAAATGGGGCGCTCCCATTGAAAACAATTGTAAAAGTACGCTATCCGCTGGTAAAAATGCTTTGGTGGACACACGGCCTTAGAATGATATGTGCAGTTTTTGCTGCTGTACCCTTAAAGTCAGCATGAAATGGAAATCCGCCCTATTTATTTTCTCAATGCATGTTATTGATCTTAAAAGGTTAGTTCACCCAAAAATGAAAATTCTGTCATTAATTACTCACCCTCATGTCGTTCCACACCAGTAAGACCTTTGTTCATCTTCGGAACACAAATTAAGATGTTTTTGATGAAATCCGATGGCTTAGTCAGGCCTCCGTTGCTAGCAAGATAATTAATACTTTCAGATACCCAGAAAGCTACTAAAGACGTATTTAAAACAGTTCATGTGACTACAGTGCAGTGTTGCCAAGTCCGCTGTTTTCCCGCGGAATTGGGCTACTTTTACACTGTTGCCGCGGGTTGTTTTTCATGTCCGCGGGTTGAATCGATGACGTGATATTTAGCCCCTGGAATGCAAATTTTACCAGGGGAGCCCCACCAAAAACGCAATTTTTACCTCCCAGAAAGCGATTTTTACCATGGGACCCCCCTGAAATGGGATTGGGCTAGTTTTGAGGAGCAATTGGGCGGGTTTTGTTGTGAAAACCTGGCAACCCTGCTACAGTGATTCAACCTTAATGTTAATGTTATTCTCGTCACTTCTTAACATTAAGGTTTAACCACTGTAGTCACATGAACTGTTTTAAATATGTCTTTAGTAGCTTTCTGGGCATCTGAAAGTGTTAATTGTCTTGCTGGTTATGGAGGCCTCACTGAACCATAGGATTTCATCAAAAATATCTTAATTTGTGTTCCGAAGATGAACGAAGGTCTTACAGGTTTGGAACGACATGAGGGTGAGTAATTAATGACAGAATTTAAATTTTTGGGTGAACTAACCCTTTAATGTAAGGATTCATCTATGCACATTCAAATCTGCCTCTATCTAATCAACAACCAATGGATTGAACCAAGCCTGCCCTAAATTTTTTTTCTTTTTCAATAATTATTTTTCTCTCAGATCTATTTCACAATGTCGCTACTTCCATTTAATCTTGACTTTAAGGCAGATCTACACATAAGTTCATTATAGTTTATTACTGAATTGATGTTTTTGTGTAAATGTAGGTGGTCATTTGTAAATGTTGATATCATGGTCATGTCTCAATGACACATAGGTTAAAGATTTAGTTTAGTAAATGGAATAAGACCTTATTTTTTTGCGTGGGACTTTGTCTACATCGTAGATTTTTTTTTTAATTATGTAAAAGGTGCAAAGACATTTTTTTGTAGTTTTCCATTACATATTCCATTAGGATTATAAATATACACAAACAAATATGAAATGGATTTTGAACTCAATGCGAAAGTGTTAAGACATAAAATAGGTAAAACATGATTATGAAGAGAGATTGTGTCTGTGTCCCTGCTTGATGCACCATCATCACAAAGTATTGCTCTCTCTTTTCCTGCACTGTCAGCATCTCTGTGTTGCCATGGGAACAGGGTCACTTAGGTTACGGCAGGGGAGTGAAATGGGGGGTCTGTCCTCTCCAGGGAAATCTCCACTGATTTCAAAAATATTAAGAATGACAGAGTTGCCATGGCAACCTGTGTGTCTAGTCACCAAAGCAAGATACTGCTTATTAAGAAATTTGAAATAAAAAATTTCACTTGATTGATTTTTCTTTCCCGAGAGGAGGGGGCGGGTTGCTCAGCAGAGTGTAACTGGGATGAACAGTGAATCTAGTAAAACATATGAAACACTGAATTTTGTCTCTAGTCTCTTTTTGATGGGTTTTAAAATATTTGTTATGTTTACAATTCATATATATTATAGGGCACATCACATGGGTCTAAAAGTGATGTCTATGGCATTCTGCTGTGAGTATTCTGGGCTTCGGAGGTGTTGTTTTGGGAATAGTTTTAATTCCAAGATCATTTTTTAAATGGCATCTTGAAATACAGGTTTTTCAATTTTAAAACTAAAATAAATGAAGGTAAAAGGATGAGAGAAAAGGGAGAAAAATACTGACTGATTAATGATTCATATGTATATGTAATATTAATGTAATGTTTGTTTCAGAATGGCTTTACCCCACTGTACATGGCTGCACAGGAAAACCATTTAGATGTGGTGCGCTTCCTCCTCGAGAACAACTCCAGCCAGAGCATTGCCACAGAGGTGTGTGTGTGTGTGTGTGTGTCTGTGAGTCTGTTATTGATTATTGAGGTGAACCGGAGTGACCTTGAGTAGTTCACAGATAAGTGCTTCCTACTTGCCTCAGTCCTCCTCCTCACATCTCTTTTTCTCACACATTTGGGGTCGGTAAGATTTTTTCATGTTTTTGAAAGAAGTCACTTATGCTCACCAAGGCTGCATTTATTAGATTAAAAATACAGTAAAAACAGTAATGTTGTGAAATATTATTGCAGTATAAAAGAAATATATTAAAATGTAATTTATTCCTGTGATGACTGAATTTTCAGCATCATTACTCCAGTCTTCAGTGTCACATGATCCTTCAGAAATCTTTCTAATACGCTGATTTGGTGCTCTGTTTGAAATTTTTGTGGAAACTGCAATGTTTTCTTTTCTGGATTCTTTGATGAATAGAAAGTTTAAAAGAACTTTAAATGTCTTTACTATCACTTTTGATCAATTCAATGTATTCTTGCTGAATAAAAGTATTCTTAAAAATGTTACTGACCTCAAACTTTATATTTTGAAACAAAATACAGTATGTTAACTGACGAATATGAATCAATAATCAGGCCTGTTTCTCTTCCTCTCTTTAGGATGGCTTTACACCGTTAGCCGTAGCCTTGCAGCAGGGTCATGATCAGGTGGTTTCTCTGTTGTTAGAGAATGACACGAAAGGTAAAGTCCGTCTGCCTGCGCTCCACATTGCAGCCCGCAAGGACGACACCAAATCTGCAGCTCTGCTTCTTCAGAATGACCACAATGCGGATGTTGAATCCAAGGTCTGTCTGAAAGACATGTTCAGCCATTACTCATATTTTCCCCCCCTCTGCCTATCACTTATTTTATTTAAATCCCAAAGTTCTTACTGAAACAGTACCATCCTGGTCAAATATATACTCCTCTACCACCCACACACTCTCTTACACACACACTTACTTTCTCACACCTTTTTTCCTCATATTTTATTACGTAGTTAAGAATACTTTACCATATACTCTATATGTTTTGCTTTTAAATGTGATTTTAGGCATCATTTTTTTCTTTTAAAACACTCGCCCACTCTTAGTCCTGTCTTTAGATACATGTCCTTAGTTTCTTTGTTTTCATTTACCTGTCAGTGTTCACTAACTGCCCATTCTCTCCTTTCCTCACGTCTCAACGTAGATGATGGTGAATAGAACAACAGAGGTATACCCATGATAAAAATTAAGCTGTTGACCCCCACCTCCACCCCCTGCTTTGCCTAGAACACCCTCTATTGTTGCTCCCACCCTTGTTGTACCATCTCTGTTTTTGTATCATTTCCTGTTTTCTCTTCTCTTATTCGCTATGTGCCCTCCCTCTCTGGGGATGGAGGAATGAGACCATGCTTTGGGTGGAGGGCTGAAGCATGCTTTGATTTCTGCAGCTATGGACCGGTGTTCCAGATCTCAACATGCAGCTTTCTGATTGGTTAAAGAGTTTTATCAGTGGTTTTGTTTACTTGCTGGTAATGATGATGATAATGGAAAATATAAACTGTTAGTTCAAGTGTTTCAGTTCTTAGAGCCCTTTGATCTAAGATACTGCTGTTTGTAGAGAAGTTTTCAGATGGGTTAAAGAACCCTCATCATGTGGAGTAAATAAAGCACAAGATCTAGTCTACTTTTGCTGGATCAAACATGATCATTACTATTGCCATTACTAGATCACATGAAATCAAAATTGGAAAATAATTTAATTTAATTTAATTTAATTCTCTTTTAAAGGAAACATGTCAAAATGTTGATTTTTTTCCCCCAATAAAATGCTCCCTTTAAATTATAGTTGCCACCTACCTCTGACATCTATACTGTGTAGTAGAGCTGCACGATTGTTAAAAGATTGTGATCTCGATTAAAACACCCGCGTGATCTCATTCCTAATCGACAACGATTCACCTGTGTCTATCAAACCTTTACAAAATCACACTGTAACATTCAAATCTGCGTTGGTGCTGCCGCTGACACAGAGAGAGCAGTTATAATGTATAGGTATGAAACAGCTTTACAAACTGTCTTTTAAACCACACAGTATCATTATATCTGTGCTACAAAAATTCAAATGGAGTAATTGAATCATTCATTCAAACTGATTTTTCATAAATAATTAATTCAAAATTAACATTTTGTCAGAACCTCTAGTAAATTACATGTTGTTATGCCTAGTCTGTTCAGAATCATGGGAACAAAAAAAAAAAAGTATTTGGTTGTGCTAACATTCTATTTCATTTCAATTGTGAAAGAAGTTGTTCCAATCTAATCATTTTAAAAAGAGTCTATATTGCAGGAATTCAAATTTGTCAAACGTTTTATAGGGTTTTTAAGGCCTATAATATAAAATATAGTATAAAATAATCCCACACTACAACAAAACTATTCACTATTCTGAACAGTCAAGCAAGTAAATATATGGCTTCCTTTTCTTATTCCAAATAAGAATCATTTCAGTACAGCATTTTGGACTGTGTGAAAAGGTTTATAAAGTGTGAAAGTCCATCTGGCATTTTGGAGATTCAAAGAGAATTCATTAGAATTAGAGTGTTACATAATGCAAAGGTCACTTTACTGGCACATCCTGCTGCTGTAGAACTAAGAAAACGGTACAATTTTAAGTTTGACCTTTAAAAAAAAAGTATTATTAACTGGAAGTAGCATGTTGTTCCTTAGAGCATTAGAGGTTGTGAGACATTTATTCATTTGGTTTGGCTGTGAAAGAGGAACCCGGCTGGCCAGCTACAGAGATGAGACGGTCTGTTAGTTTAGTCCTCCTCCCTGGGGCTTGTGCATGGGCCTTTAGACAAAAACTCCCCTGGTTTCAGTTAAACAGCTGGAAATCTAGCAGTTTAGGATTGTTGCAATGTTGCTAAAAGAATCTGCACATGTGCATGGTCAGGTTTGCCCACACAGCAAGCAAAAGCAGTTTGGCTGTCTAGATTTATAGTTCACAGTTTTGCATGATAGAGAGTATTGCCAAATTGCAAACTAACAAACACATATCTCTCATATATACTCATCCCAGTATAATATGCATAAACATTTAAAGGGTTTTCTGAATGAATAGAAATCTGAATGCATCATTGATCATGATGACTTTATG
Organism: Anabarilius grahami; assembly: GCA_003731715.1. Classification (NCBI taxonomy): domain Eukaryota; kingdom Metazoa; phylum Chordata; class Actinopteri; order Cypriniformes; family Xenocyprididae; genus Anabarilius; species Anabarilius grahami. The sequence goes on along the minus strand of RJVU01059333.1, from coordinate 11,666,870 downwards.
GTGATAATCTCAGAATAGGTGCACAATGTGTTGTCTCTAGTCTAGAGTTATTATTTTTTTTAAATATCATGGTTTATTAGTGTGCATCTGGAAATGTTTAAACCCCTGCTGTTTTTCCATTCACGCCTGTGGCTAATAATTGCAATAATTCCCCTCAAAATGGGTGGAGCCCGTTCCCTTGGAGATAAGAGAGCAAACAGAGGCGGGGAAGGGCTATGCTGAGAACCACCTGCTTTGTGTTGGATTATTTGCTAATTGAGATGGAAATCTCCATGACTGGAAGGCCTTTGCTGTAATGCAGCCTACAGGACACCTCCATCTTGCTTTGACAACTGTGTCTCATATTCCAAATGTTCTTATAGTCCAAAAATAGTTGATGTTTTGATATAACATTCAGATCCATTATCCTTCACTTTGTCTGAGTATCTATTGATGGAATGTAGTGAATACAGATAGCTAAATCTGATCATTAGCATTTGTAATGGGACTATATAAATTCATTTAACCATTAAAGAGAAGATAGTATTAAGTAGGAAGATGATTTTGCATATTCATTTTTCTGTAAAAATTTTGAGTTGTACACGCTGTCCCCCTATATGCCTACTTACATATTATATAGAACATACATTTTTAATGGTCGCAAAGTAAGTTTCAAACTAAATATTGTACCTATGATATAGTATGCAAATTCGGACGCAGCAACTGTCACAGATAATCCCAAACTCAAGGCAAAGACATTTGACACAAGAAGTTCAGGTAATTAAATGGACTGAGTATTTATTTTTTTTAACTATTCTGCTCTTTGTCTTCTTTTTTTTCATCAGAGCGGTTTCACTCCTCTACACATTGCTGCCCACTATGGAAACATCAATGTTGCAACACTACTGTTAAACAGAGGAGCAGCAGTGGACTTCATGGCAAGGGTAAGTTTTGGTGGACAATGAATGATGACAGATTATAGGGATAAATGTCCCCCATAGTCTTTAAATCTTCTCTTAAATCTTCCCAAATACTTTGCTGTGTCCACACATTTGAATAGAATATTCAGCTGCATTGATTTCCATTCAAAATGTAGCTAGACCTGGTTTAATTTTGACCGTTGACATGCAGTTCTTCTTAGCATCAGAGGGGGGCAGTATTGCATTACTGTTGTATATAGAAATGTAACCAGACTGAAGCCTAAAATGCTCCAGAGTGTTTTGGTGAATGAGCTAAATGATCTGCCTAAGGCTCTTTGTGTGCACACATGCTCACATGTATGTGTGTGTGTGTGTGTGTGTGTCTGTGTGGGTGAATCTGCCAAATGCCCTATCGACTGAAACCTCTAAACTGTCATATGGCCAGCACTTTCCAAACAAGCGCATGCATGAATCTGCTTCAGCCTGAGGGTCGCACAGTCGCAGTGCATCTCAAATGCAATTCAGGATATTGTGTATGCTTCCATAAAAAAATATATGATTATTATTATTTCATACATAGTTAATGTACTTTAGGCAAGGCAAGGCAAGGCAATTTTATTTGTATAGCACATTTCATACACAATGGTAATTCAAAGTGCTTTACATATAGAAGAATAATAATAATAGAACATAAGGAATAGAAATAACAGTAAAAACAGAGAATTTTGCTTTCTGGATGGATGAGCTAGGAAGTCTTAATATAATCTTTAATCTTTAGATTTATTTTCTGTGAAGTGTGATTGTAACATCTCTGTTGTACCCGCTGTGTATCTTATGGTGTTTGTGTGGGTTGCATACAGAATGATATCACTCCACTGCATGTGGCGGCTAAGAGAGGGAATGGAAACATGGTGAAGTTGCTGTTGGACCGTGGAGCGAAAATTGATGCCAAGACAAAGGTAACACACACACGCGCGCACACTCACACACACACACACACACACACTATTCTTAAACTACAAATACATTTGTGCTAGGTAAGATTTTTTAAAATGTTTTTGAAAGAATTATTTTATGCTCGCCAAGGCTGAATTTATTTGATCAAAAATACAGTAAAAGCTGTAATATTGTGAAATATTATTACAATTTAAAATAACTGTTTTCAATTTTAATATATTTTAAAATCTGTATTTTCAGTAGCCATTACTCCAGTCTTCAGTGTTACATGATCCTTCAGAAATCATTCTAATATACAGATATGGTGCTCAAGAAACATTTCTTATTATCACAGTTTAAAACTTTTAAAAAAAATGTTCCCCCACAAATAATTATTGTGGAAACTGCAATACATTTTCCATTTTCAGTATTCTTTAATGAATAGACATTAAACTCTTTTGTTACATGTTACATAATTTCAATTTTGAACAATTTAATGTATTCTTGCTTAATAAAAGTATCAATTTTATGTCCAAAAAAANATTTTATGTCAAAAAAAAAAAAAAAACTTTTACTGACCCCAAACTTTTGAACGGTAGAGTTTGTGAGCAAATATGGCAATGGGCATCCACTCTTATTAAATATGAAGTCATTATGATATTTTATACTAGTAATAATAGAGTGCTCTTTACTTTAAGGAAAATGTCAGACAGCTTCTTAGGACGTTCCTACAGTTATATATAGAAGCTCACCCTTTGACCTTTTACCTCAGTGATGTCTCAAATGACAGCAAATAAATGAATTTCATATATATATATATAGTCTTCGGTGTAGGCATGTAAGTAAAGTAAGACAGGCAAGATCCAATGAAGTGTAAAATGCAGTACATTAAAATGAATAGCTTTGCAAGAAATATCAAACAGGTCAGCATGCAGTGTCAGTGAAGCATCTGAAGGTGCTGAGGTTTGTCTGTGGTATCAGCTGTTTCTAAGATTATGTAACATTTTATCTTTGTGTTGGCCGCGCACGTGTGTGTGTGTGTGTGTGTGTGTGTGTGTGTGTGTGTGTGTGTGTGCTTATAGGATGGTTTAACCCCATTGCATTGCGGTGCAAGAAGTGGACACGAGCAGGTTGTTGAGATGCTGCTGGACAGGGGAGCTCCCATCTTGTCTAAGACAAAGGTAATACTTCTGCTTTTTTGCCCCCAATTATTTCTGCCCCTTTGTGTGTGAATGAGTACATACAGGTGTAATTGCTGGTCTACCCATAATTTCTCCCCATGCCTAAGACTGCCCCCATGTGGCCATTATTTCTATAGAAGCAACGACATATTTATCAGGCCCTCATCCTCTCTCCCTCCCTCCTTGCTATCAAATTTTCTCCCGACTGTAGGAATCCGATATTTCACCATAGATTGTGGTTTTAGGTGCCAAAGCAGGAGGGATTTCCTGTTATACTTACAAGCCCTTCAAAATGACAACATAGATGCATCAATTTCTTTATACATTGGCCCTCTTTGCACATTTGAATTTGTAAGGCTATCCTGCAGGTTTTGTGTAGAACAGTCTGTTTAAATATTTATCTACTGTATAGAAGTTATCCAGTTAGTTTTATAGAGAATAGTTAAGGTGTGGTCACATTTACCATTGTTTGGCAAATTTTCGCAGTCTAATCCAGTCATTTCAATAGGAATCCAGGCAATCAGGTATTTCGCTTGAGGGCAAAAGATTCCCCAAGCAGATTTCGCATTGGGTTCAGTTAGTCATGCAAATTCACTTTGACCAACTTGTTTTGAAAGTGACTTGTGTGTGAGCTATGCTTCATATTTGACAATATGCCACATTATTGAAATAGACAACCGATCAAGACTGGTCAAGGCTGATATATTGGCCGATTTTTTTAATTATTGGCAACGGCCGATAGGTTTTTCTGTTTTTTCTGACAAGCTTTTATTTTGATAATGCCAGTATATTCATGTCATATTCACTGTGTACTGTATGTAAATTTAGCATTATTGCTCTTTATTTGAGAAAATATGATTCCCATTGCACACTAACTTACCAGCTTACTTCCTTTGTAGTTGTTTTATTCTTTATTTGTGAAAAATACTGTAATAGGATTACAGAACCAAGACGCTGTTAAAATACAAATCTTTTCATCATATCAAATGTACTTTTTAAAATTATTTATTTCTATTTTAGTAAATATTATTTAAAATAAATGTTTATTTATTTTATTTTATTTTATTTTACCTTTATTTTACCAGGAAAATTATTAAGAACATGTTCTTATTTTCAATAAAAGCCTGGAATATTTATTTATTTAAAATAAATGTAAATTTCATTGCACCATGGGTTTAATTACTATCTTTAAATTAAATAGTGTGATATAATTTATATCGGCTTTATATTGGCCATTGGCCACCTTGCTCTCTAACACCGTGTCTACACTGGACGCGACTGTTGACGCGTCACATTGGGCCTCGCCGCAACAGCTAGAAGCTGTCTACACTAGACATGACAAAAAGACCGTTGCAAATCCATTTGTCCTTCTTATAAGAAGTATCGCCAGTGATTGAAGTACGTCATAAATAGAACTAGGCATCAGTTTACTGTTGGGGATTTGTCGTGTCATGTCGCATCGCATACACTGTAGACAACATCACTGATTATAATGGGTTCTATTGTCTTTTGTCGCATTGCACCTCTTGCGTCCGGTGTAGACACAGCGTAAGACATTGTCTTTTGCCATCAAAAAATCTATATTTCCACAATCTATTAATCTCTTTAAATGGACATTGCTATTTTTTGGTTTACTATAGAACGGTCTGTCTCCACTGCACATGGCGACCCAAGGGGATCACCTAAATTGTGTCCAACTGCTCCTCCAGCACGATGCCCCTGTGGATGATGTCACCAACGATTACTTGACAGCACTGCACGTGGCCGCTCATTGCGGACATTACAAAGTGGCCAAAGTCATCGTAGATAAGAAGGCCAACCCTAACGCTAAAGCCCTGGTGAGAGCAAAGAGAAAAAGAGAACCATACACAATCAAATACCTTCTCGCTGTTTCCTTTCTCTCTCTGCATTTCTTTCGAAGGGTGACTGGGATCATTTTCCTGTGTTAACAGATGCAGCTGTATGAATGTTAATCTCTCACTTCACAATGCGCAAGACAAATACATAGTTGTGCATGTTGCCATAGTAATACTGAGACATTTTAATGACAGTTTAAAATAAACCTGAACCTCAGAAATAACTTGATGTGAGGTTTAAAGAGAGAAAATGATCATGATCAACCAAAGGGAGGTTTTTGTGGTTACCCACTTCTGGTAAAGGTGGGTGTGGTGGTATCACAGTCAAGCAGAGCATGTTTGTGTTCACATCAACAGAACGGTTTCACACCTCTTCATATTGCCTGTAAGAAGAACAGAGTAAAGGTGATGGAACTGCTGCTGAAACATGGAGCGTCACTGCAGGCAGTCACTGAGGTATGAGAGAGATATGAGGATTGAACGTTCATTAAAAACATATGTGATATGATATAGTGCCATAAAAGCACTAGAAATTCATTGTCTAGTTTTGAATTGAGTTTAATGTTCATAGTTGTAGTGTGTATATGCTTCTAAAATATAATGGAACAAGCATTGTTATAGTGAAGTTTTCATATTTGTTTTTTGGTTGTTTGTAGTCGGGGTTGACACCCATCCACGTTGCTGCATTTATGGGTCATGAGAACATAGTGAAACAGCTCACCCATCACGGAGCCTCACCCAACACCACCAACGTGGTACGTTTCCTCTTTTAGTACAGTGTCACTCATAGACAGTTACTTTTTGATTTTCTGTCATTTTAAACATTCTGTCATACACACAACTGTTAGTATATTGCGTTGTTCTGTCTCAATCTAAATTGATACAAATGAAATTATATATTAGTAAGAAAAAATATTTAATAACAAAATTAACATCAGTGTTTGTTTGTTTGTATATGTGTGTGTGTGCACGCCCACGTGTGATTTATCTGAATGAGAACACCAATACAAAATGTATTCATAGAAAAGTTTGGTTGATATCTTTTTCCATTTTTTTTATTAATATTATAATAGAATTTGTATAATTGGCTATACTGAATTAAAAAATACTACATAATGTTAATATAAATATAAATATTATGTAATATTTATAANAATAGAATTTGTATAATTGGCTATACTGAATTAAAAAATACTACATAATGTTAATATAAATATAAATATTGTTATGTAATATTTATAATTCATAATTATAATTATTCAATTCTTTATACTTATTCAATAATTCTTTATAATTAATTTTGAATTAATGTATTAAAGCTTGCAAATCACATGCACTTTATCAAATGTTCTGGACACGAATGTTGTATTGTAGAGAGGTGAAACAGCACTGCACATGGCAGCAAGGGCTGGCCAGGTTGATGTTGTCAGATACCTGCTACAGAATGGTGCTAAAGTGGACATCAAAGCCAAGGTGAGACACACACAAGCTCCAATTTGAATAAACCACTATCCACGTCCTGCCACACATACGATTAGAACATGACAGATGATAAATGTGCTCTGCAGTTTTGCCTCTCATCTCATCCCTCTCTCTCTCTCTTTTTCCATAACAATAATTTCTAGGATGACCAGACAGCCCTGCATATAGCTAGCCGTCTGGGAAAGTTGGATATTGTGCAGCAGTTGCTGCAGAAGGGGGCACTACCCAATGCTGCCACCACTTCCGGCTACACCCCTCTCCACCTTGCCGCCCGTGAGGGTCATCAGGAGATAGCAGTTCTCCTGCTGGAGAAGGGAACCTCACTCTCTGCAGCAACTAAGGTGTTTGTGTGTTTGTGTTTGTGTTTGTGTTTGTGCTGTGTGCTCACATACAGTGGGGTTCAAACATCTGTCAAGAGAATCTTTTTCAATGTTTTTTGTTCTCTTTCCTTCTTTCATCCCCAAATATAAATCCACAGAAAGGATTCACTCCCCTACATGTGGCTGCAAAGTATGGGCAGTTGGAAGTGGCCAATCTTCTACTGCAGAAGAAAGCTGCACCGGATGCAGCAGGAAAGGTTGGTGAACATATTATGAATGGTTGGGTCACATTTGTATAGTGATGGAACATTTATGAGTCCCCTTGTGCATTTCATAATACAGCTTGTTCTTATCCCAAATGGTGCACTTGATGTGAACTACACTTGGGCTTTCACTTTATTCGTAAAATATAATATAATATAAATCAAATGAAATATTTACATTTGAAATGTTTCTTGCAAAAAAAATACATGGCCATTTTCGAAAGGCTTCAATAGAGAAACCTGCTTTTTGTAGCCAGATGGTGTAGTTACAACATCTACCAGCAGGGGCTAACTGGGCCACACTAACCAGCCAAACCATGATGCCTTAAACCACAAGGACAGAGGGTGGCATTTGGGACAGGGCCTTCATTTCTCTTCATCTTGTCTGTTCATCTGTGTCAACCTTCCACCAAATGGTTCCTCCTCACAATTCTTAAACTTCAAAGTATGGTTGTCACCCACATAACTATATTGAGAGAATCACAGAGCTGATGAGTTTTGCTGTTTTTCCTAAGTGTCATTACATCATCTGTACTGTCATGAAGGTCTGGTTTCCTTAACAAAGATTAAGCTTTTTAATAAGTACAACTATAGTATACAGATATATACATAAATATTGCATAGAAGCTTAATCTGTGTTAAGGAAAGACACACTCATCCTGAGAAAGGGATTTTTTCACTTCATATTATGTGTGAGCTCATTGGTGTTTGCTTAATATAGAGGCCCAAACCTGCAGAAATTAAAAATAAATACACAGATACATAAATAAATGTAATAATAGGAAAATAAATAAATGAATAAATGACTTGAATTTGAATTAAAAAATGAATGTGAATTAAATTTAATCCTGAATTCATTTTCATATAGCTTTTTACCCTGAGAAAATATTGCTAATCCAGGGCCGCATTTCCCAAAAGCATTGCAAACCTAGGTTCAGATAAACCTAGTAAACCTGGTCAAGATTTTCTATGTGATTACAAAATAAACACAGGTATTAGACTAGAAATCTACCGGCCACCTGGGTGTCTTGGTGTCATCAACCTAAAATCTAAATGAATGAAAGAATAAATGAATAAAAGAATAAAAATAAATACAGAAAATAATAAATAAGGAAGAAAGTAATACAAAAATAAATTCAGCATTAAATTGAATTAAAAATGAATTATATTTGTTTTCTCAAGACATTTATTATTTTATTTATTTTAATATTATTACATGTTTATACATGTTATATATTATATGTTTTATATATTTATTTATTTTTAATTTCTGCAGGTTTGGTCCTCTATAATCTTAATGTGGTTTCCTG
>RJVU01059333.1:11640763-11658617 GCA_003731715.1 Anabarilius grahami | reverse complement strand
GTGTGTGTGTGTGTGTGTGTGTGTGTGTGTGTGTGTGTGTGTGCGCATGTGCGTGTGTGTACATCCATTCGTGTGCACACCCATGTACTGTATGTGCTGACATACATGCATGCGTCCTATCTATGTTTGTGTGTATATGTGTTGCATGCTGGCGTGGGTGCTTGTGATCGTGCTGGGGTCTGTGTGTATATTGTAGACTGGGTTAACACCGCTGCATGTGGCTGCTCACTATGATAATCAGAGAGTGGCTCTGTTACTGCTGGACCAGGGAGCATCTCCTCATTCTGCAGCGAAGGTACGAGATTGGGTTGCTGGTTTAACCCTTCCATGCTGTTTACCATTGAAGGTCTAGTGTAGCTATTACTGACCCTACATATCAAGTTACAATGTGCTGTTTGTGACTTTGTAGCCATGTTCAAATCACATTTGTAGAGGATGTCATGAAGGCTAAAACGTTCATGTTAAATTGCATGAAATCTGATTAACTTTAAGCAAAATAAAATAAACTCACTCAATCTGACCCACAACAGCAAGGAAGAGTTGTTAAACAGGTCATATTCTCACATTGAGCTCTGCAGAAGTGTTTTCTTTACTTATTATTTTTATTTTGTGTTACATAAACATATGTAAACATATCTAAAACATGAATATGGGATATTTTATTTGAGGAACAAATTGTGTAAGATATAAAGGTTTGTTGTCAGAGATATGTCTTGTATTAATTTTATTATTTAAATTTTGATTATTCGGAGTGGCTAAAGGGACAAGGTTATGCTTTGGTGTTCTCTTTTTTTTTCTTCTTTTTTTTTTTACACAATTTTCTCAGAGGAACACAGAACTTTTGGGATTAAGTTTCTCAGATGAATGCAAAGGTTTTGCAAGCTAACAGAAAAGCAATGAAATATCATTTTTCCTCCTATCTCACATTTTTTCCATGACCTTGTTCCTTTTGATTTATGCTTAAGGAGGAAAAAATCTTGTTTTTTGTTATATGTTAGATATGTTTTTAGAGCATTTTTGGGTATTTTTATGAAAAACAAGGCAAAAATATGTATTAAATTTTAGATTTTTTTGCAATTCTAAATTTCATGCCTTGCTTTTTCCCAGAGTTGATGTACCTGGAGTGATGTTAATGTAATCTCCATGGTAACAGGCTGGGAATTTGGAAGGGAAAGAAATGCTTGGTTTGTCAAGAAATGTACTAGAAAAAAACAAGAAAAGATTGCATGCATGCATAATATTTCAAATAAAAAAATTACTGAATCTTTGCATTTTGTTTCTTTCTCATTCTCTGTAGAATGGCTACACGCCTCTTCACATTGCAGCTAAGAAGAATCAATTGGAGATTGGGACAACGTTGCTGGAATATGGGGCGGAGTGTAACACAGTGACCCGTCAGGGCATCAGCCCCCTCCACCTGGCAGCACAGGAGGGCAGTGTGGACCTTGTCTCCTTGCTGCTCAGCAAACATGCTAATGTTAATATGGGCAATAAGGTAAACATACTTACACCTTTTAGAGTATAAAAATTGGTGAATAAATGTAGTTTGACTCACTGTGTGTGTTTGTAAAACAGAACGGTCTCACGCCGCTGCACCTGGCTGCACAGGATGACAGGGCAGGCGCTGCTGAAGTGCTGTTGAACCATGGAGCAGAAATTGATGGCCAAACCAAGGTCAAGGGTCTGATTTTGTGGTGTTTTCATAGATAATATATAATCAGCACAAGCAGACTGATTCATTCAGAGATTAATTGTCAACTGTGCTGCATGTCTGTATCAGTGTCTGATATTCACTTGTTCTTCTTATTCTCCTAATAGAGTGGTTACACTCCATTGCACGTGGCATGTCACTATGGCAACATGAAGATGGCCAACTTCCTGTTAGAGAATCAGGCCAGGCCTAATGCCAAAACAAAAGTGAGTCTGTTTGTAGCTTGTCAAAAGATATATTATCTTTTTTGCATGTAAACTGACTCTTGCTGTCGTTCTGTGCATAGAACGGTTACACACCTCTTCACCAGGCAGCACAGCAAGGCCACACCCACATCATTAATATGCTGCTTCAGTATGGAGCTTCGGCCAATGAGCTCACAGTGGTGAGTACTGAGGCAGAAATGTATACTTTATTCAGCTAAATTGATCAAAAGTGACAGTAAAGACTTTTACTGTACATTGTTAAGAAAACTATTTTAAATAAATGGTGTTCTTCTATTCATCAAATAATCCTGAACAAAATGCATTGCTGTTTAATAAAAATATTAAAGTAAGCATGAAATCAAAATTGACAATTCATGTGCCCTCTAATCTTTCATCAAAATAACTTCCCCTCCCTCTTGCAATGATATCTCTTCTCTTCTCTGATGTGTTTACTGGTGTGAGTGCAGGACAATCTCACTAGCATCAATAGCAAACCACAACAATCCAATGATCAAATCAATTCCCAATGGACAAAATCATGTCCCGCTCTACATTTTTTCTTGTTTGAGAAGCCGTTTTACTCAGATATTCAGATATATCATTTTTAACAATGATATTATTAAAAATGTTTCTTGAGCACCAAATTAGCATATTACATTTTAAAACATATTCAATTAGAAAACAGTTATTTAAAACTGTAATAGTATTTTTGATCAAATAAATGCAGCCTTGGTGAGCATAAGAGACTTCTTTCAAAAACAAAAAAAATCGGTTACACTTTATTTTAAGGTGCCATTGTTACACTGTAATTATACATTTAAGTACTGAGTAATACTAAGTAACTACATGTACTTACTATAGGATTAGGATTAGGGTTTGGTTTGGTTTGGTTTAGGGTTAGTAGCATGGAATTATGCATAATTTATGGTTATTACTATAGTAACTAACTACATGTAACATATGTAACAATGACAAAAAAGTGTTCCCAAAAAATCTTACAGACCCAAAACTTTTGAATGGTAGTGTACCTTTCACATCTCTCTCCTTTTCTCAAGAAATGCCTCACTTACAGATAATACAGTACTCAGTCATTTTTTGTGTGTCTGTGTGTGTGGCAGAATGGGAACACGGCTCTCTCCATCGCTCGGCGACTTGGGTACATCTCCGTAGTGGACACGCTGAGAGGAGTTACAGATGAAAACCTCACTGCCACGGTAACATACTTAACTCTCCTGACTACACATTCTACTTCTTTCAACATCCTCTACCGCAGCAATAATGTCCACAATTAACTTAGAATACCAGGCAATCTGCCTTTTATGCAATTCATATTTGCATTCTGTGTCATATGCACACCAACCAACCGCATCATGCAAATCACTTCTGAGCATAGTGTCTGAGTAAAGAAATACATTTTTACATTATTTCATAATTTCAGTCCAAATTACTCTGCCCCCTAGTCGACCAAGATTTTATTAGACAAATATGGCTTATCATTTAAAACGTGTAAAAACCTTACATGGTCGCTCTTTCTAAAGTTAACCTAAATAATGATGTGCTCTATTATTAGGTGCATATTCAAGTGTTTGTGTGGAGTGTGAAAGCTAAAGTATAGCGCGCTTTACTCATAGTCATTTTTGTTCACACAGATAAGAGTAATACATCATTCCAAACTGTAAAGGATCTCCTTTTATTTGTGTACACTCACAATAACAACAAAATGTTGTGCTTTTGTACAATAAAGAAAACAAACAGGATGCGCTTTCTGCCATCTCCGTCTCCCCGTACTGCAGCGTGTCACATAAATAAACCGAAACTCAGCATATAGTCTACTTGCCTCATAGACATGAGAAATATATTTATTGAAAGTTTGAAGTGTCTACTTTTAAACAAACCAATTTGAATCAAAAACAAATACTCTCTGATTATGTAATCCATATGAAAGGTCTATAGGCACGTTCACTATAGCTGTGGAGATGACTAGTCAGCATTGTCGACTTCATCTTTGCAGCCGACACTGACTCAGAACACTATAATTTATTAATAAATACTTTTTACAATTACAATACAATTTTTCCCGACACATTCAAAATCATTACGCTTGCCGGTGCTTTGTGGCAAGCTTTATGAGTGCGCTTGAGCGCGAGGCATATACTCCCCCCCCCATATTTAAGTAATTATATTATCGGTAATATAAACCTGCGATTAGTCGACTGATTGGTTTAAATGAACGACTACTAGTCGACTAGAAAAATCTTTAGTCGGGGGCAGCCCTAATTAGAATATTGGATATACTGCATTTTATTTTCCAATCGATATTGGATATTTAATCATTCATGTGCATTTCTTCTACTTTTTACATTTAGATTACCATTAAAAACTGTAAATGATTTTAGTTTTTACTGTTAACTTTTAATTAAATCTTTAATTTATTGATTATCGGCCATAACATGAAAATAACATCCAAAATTTTTACATTGATAGTTTGTCAGTATAATACAATAATATGATACAATATATCAATAGAATTTGCCCTTTTATGCTATTTATTCTTATGGGAGTCTCAGTATCTCTAACTTTTGTTGTATTTTGCATGTTTTCCATTTTTGACCAGCCTGTAACTGAGAAACACAAGATCAATGTCCCGGAGACCATGAATGAGTTCCTCGACATGTCTGATGATGAAGGTACAGCTGAACTAGAGCTGATCTAAACACACATGCACACACAAAGTTTCACTTTTTCTTTGTGAACTTTATAGGTTTATACTGCTGAAAAGAGCTCTTTATCTGCTGTGACCATATGCACGCCGAGTCAGTGAGGCAGTTGTTGAAATATTATTTAAATTAGTCTCGCCACCAGTGGTATATTCAAATTTTGTTATGTTGACAGTTGCCCCACTTGCTTGCACCATGATCACTAGGCGAACACTATATGCCTTCATTATTCTGTGTGACAATGTGTGTGTGTGAGCGTGAATGTTTAACCTATTGCTGTGTACTGTATGTTTGACAGCTGTGAAAGATCATGAAGCCCTGACTGATGGGGAAGAAGGTACACACTTTCGCAGCTCTGTTTTTTTCTCCCTTTTTTAATCATCCCTCGCTTCACGCACACACTCGCTCGGCTTAGATGCGTTCCTCTTGCCTGGCTTTGCAGTGTGCTGTGTGTGTTTTCTTGAGTCTGTATGCACATAACCAGAGTGTGATTGCTGTAATTTCCTGTGAATGCTAACTTGACACAGTTTTTTTCATAACTATAAACACATATTTACAAATGCTCACATGTAGAAACACAATAACAGATGCCCACAAAAGCCTGTATGTGACTCATATGGTTGCCTGGGATACAGTGAAGCTGACGTGCAGTGGATCAGGAGGAGAAGAAAACACTCCACGTGTTGACTATGATGTCAAACTCTCTCTCTCTCTCTCCTCTCCTGGTGCAACGCTGAAATATTCATGAGCTTAATGTCCCTCTCTGCACCCCTCTCCATGGTTACGCAGAGAGCTGAGGGTGTACGGTTACCATGTGTGTCAGCAGATATGCTTAGAATCCCGCAGGTGACACTAGCTTGGCCCACAGGTGTCACCCCTCTACCTGAGAGCGAGAGAAACATGCAAAATAATCAGAGAGGGATACAAAGACAATCTTGGAATATAATAAAGCAGTAAAATGCATAAGTCTAGTGTTTAAACTGCTGTCTGAGCAGTATGCTTAGAGGTTAAGTGTGCATTAGTGCATGTGTGTGCGTGTATTAGCAGCAGACGCCTATAATATATCTATAGTTTATCCTGTAAGTTGTCTGTGTAATCCTATTGAGCTGTGCAGGCAGGCCTCATGTCGGTCAGAAGCAGTGAACACTGCACCTTTGATCTCCAATCTGATTTTGTTACTCACACGTACACACACCTGTTTGTTGTCATATAATGGTGGAGACTGACTAATGACATCTATTGTTTTTATTTTATGCTAATTATATTTAACCCTAGCCCTATACCTTGACCCTAGCCCTTCCTTATACAAACCTTTTTGCATTTCTAGATTTTAAAATGATTACATTAACTTTCTAACCAGTGTTATTTTATATTATTATAGTTTTTAATAATATTTCGAATTAGCCTTTATTTTTATGTTTTCAGTTTTCATTTCAATTTTAAGGTAATTTTTTGTCATTTTGTTTTGTGCTTTTTGTCATTTTTATTAGCTTTTGTTGTTTTAAAATATTACTATTTAGTTTAGTTTTTAATTTTATTTATTTCCAGGTAGTAATTTTAGTTCTGTAACTCAAGGCTGCATTTCTAAATTTTTCAGCCAATGAATTTTCATGACTTTTTCAGTCGTTTGTGATGACTGGATAGGGGTCATTTAAAATCATTTTATTTTATAGAGATCATTCTCTATTTTCTTTAATTAAGAAAGTGATGAAACCACTTTTTGTCATACAAATGAATTCATAATTGTTATTCAAAAAAACTTAGCTTTTTAAATTCGCTACATTTTTTCATTTAATGTTTTTGTTTTTCAAATTATGTTTTAAAATTGTATTTACATGAGTATCCAGGCCTATAAATCACACTTTTTAAGTTCCCTGATATTTTCCGGGGCTGTGTGAATCATGTGTTTAATCCCTTCCTTACACTGTTTTCATTGTTTTACCATTTTATTACAGTGTAGGTCAGTTAAATAGTCATTATGGGACATTTCATGCAAAGCCTGATCCTTCCCACACACAACAAAGTGCCAAATACATCTAAATACACACATGGTCAAAAGGAGATGTTGTGTGCATAACTGTAGGTACAGTACTAGAGAGAAGGGTGAACTTCCTTACAGTTATGTAATGTTCTTTAGCACTTTGTAATGAGTAGAACGTTCTACAGTAGAGACCTAGACATTAGTTGACAAGCTTTAGCACATGCAGACCTGTTAACTTTGTAAGATTATTTCATTCCGAAGCCCCCAAATTAGGGTTTGTTAACACCTACAATACTGTCAGGCATAAAATTATTCAGATGTGCGCATCTAAAGCAGTGAGGACCACTTCAGATGTCCACAAGTTAGTTTTCAACATGTTTCTATATATTTGTGATTTTTTTTTATTTTTATATTTGACCCTCAGAAGTAGCCAAACCAGCACACAAACACATTAGAGAAGTGCTTGCACTGTCTCCCTCCCTTCATTCTCCTGAGAGAACTATGTTGACAGTACTTGGTGTCTTATTACCACCTTGCACTTGCTGCTAGACCTGCAAAATCTTCAGCAGCACACACACACACACACACAGGACCTGCTCTGTTTCTGCGCGCGCGCCTGTTGTGTGTGTGTGCTTGCGCGCACGCGGGAGGCTGGAAAAAGAGCAGAGCTCCCCTGACAAGTGAGAGTGCAGCTTTGGTAGATCCTCCTTCGCTTGACCCAGGCTGCCTTGTGATTCAACTTTTACCGGGCGAATGAACGGATGTAAATTTCGCACATCCAGTGCCACGAGAGTTCTGGTCGACTCGGGACGACCGACTCTCACATGACCAACCGGAATAGACCAACCTCACCATCACTCATTTTCTCAGAGGATACAGACTTCATTGAGAACTGAACGAATAATCGGGGGAATACGCTAATAACGGATCTATCAGTATCGGAGTGGGATATGGCAGCGCTTTTATGTGAGTGTTTGATAGGGGTTGTCGGTGTGTCAGAATACTGCGGTGTTTTGGGGCTCTGCTGCATACGGTGTTCACCGGCTGGACGCTGCTGGATATATTCAGATGTTCACTTTTAAAACTCTTAATGACGTCAAATGTCGTGTCTTCTATTTCTAGACAGGGTCATCTAGTAGTCTGTCATTAGTGTTCGTTGTCATTAAGTCGTTAATTCGGTACCGGAGTAGAAAGGAATTAGCGAGCCTGTTTGGGAAACGGAGGAGTTCTGTAGCGGGAGGGGAGGGGCTGCAGCACGGAGAGAGAGAGGACAAGCAAAAGTCGCGTTTATGAGAGATACGACAAAGATGTTGGCTGTGTCTCAAAACCTTGAGAACCTTGCCTACCCTGATGTCATTTTGTGCATCATAGGCGCCCTAATCTTGTAAAATAACGACAGTCTGAACCCCTTGAAAGCTGTCTGCCTAGACGGCGTTGAATGTTTATGATAATGTCTAGTAACGTTAGCAGCTAACGAGATTTGAGACGCAGACGTTGCTTTTTATAAGTGTTTTATCGCGCGGCAGTAGTGACTATTTGTTTGTTTTTCGCTAGTGGTTTAAAAATATAACTGCTACATAAACCGTTACAATTGAATATGTTATTAAACTATACAAACCTAAACTCTTTTGCTGGTGCAAGTAGATCGTCTAGCTGTTCTGACTATCTGAAAAGTGCCCAATACCCACCTAAAGCTAGTCAACAGCAAACCATCTTAGGTGGGTTACAAAAGTTTTTTTTTTTTCTCTATTAGACATTAAAAGCAGATGTGGGCTATCATAAATCATGTAATGTAAAACATGAAATTAATTTGATCTAGCCTATATTACTTTTTTATTGTCATATTTTATATTTTCCCTGAAAACAAACTGTTTAAAAGATGCCAGCCTAAGATGATTTGCTTGTCTTACCAGATTTAATCTAGTCTCCGAGCTTGACCTGCATGAATGTGCTCCAAACCCCTCTAAAACCAGCTGCAAACCAGCATAGAACTGCAAACCAGCATAGCCTAGTTTTAGCGGTTTTTCATCAGGTTCAAGAAACTTTTTGGGGTGTGATGGAAATGTGCTTTATAGCAGGAGACGCAGTGGTGTCCTGATGCAGCAGTAACCGTTCCCTGTGTGTTAGTGAAATATCGCCACCTAAGCTTCTGTTATTCACAGTGGGACAGAAAATCACCCAGGTGTTACGTGACATAGATTAATAATCTAGAAGCTGTGAGCTGGATGTTTGCATGACACAAGAAGACTGTGGGCTGGTAGGTTCACCCCACAAGAGATGATCCACAAATTATTACCATTGTGCATTCAAAGCAAGACACTTAACCTCAGATTGCTCTAGTGGGACTGTCTTGGCAATAATTGTACTGTAAGTCGCTTTGGGTTTTATTTAATTAGAAGAACAAAGGGGAGCTGACTGCCGCAGCTGCTGATAGGTCACCTTACCCGTTCACCTTCAAGTGAGCTCACCTTCGGCCCGTCTCATCCCTGCAGGTGAAGATGCGATGACTGGCGAGACTGAGAAGTATCTTCGGCCACAGGACCTGAGGGAGTTGGGGGATGACTCCCTGCCGCAGGAGGGGTACATGGGTTTCAGTATCGGAGCCCGCTCTGCCAGGTAATAGCACATTTACTTTATTTATATGGATGCTCTCTTTTTTGTGAAGCTGTTTGTTACCTTTGCGCTGGTTCTCCATTAGTGGCAAATATTAGGTGTTGCAAGTTGCTGTGGCAGGTATATGGAGGTGTTTGGATGAAGGATCATGTGGATAGATTTAGGATGTGGGGTTAGACAAGGAATAGGGTTCAGCTTGTCTTCTCTAAAAGCATTACATCTAAAAAGGCATGTAAACGGACTGCTAGTGAGCAAACAAACTAAAACACCAAGTCCAGGCTGTGGGCTTATTGTTTTAATGACTGAACTTTGTGTATTGGCTTTCAGTCTGCATTAATAGTTATGCTTCAAGAACAGAAAGATGGTAGGAAACAGACCAGGAATCAAGGAAAGCCAAATCTTGGTCAGATTCACTGTGCATTCAGTCTTCATATCCTGTTGTTTACTGGAAATAAACAACACTGGGATTTTTTTTCTCAGGAAACTGTTCTCACTACACAAATTCAACTCACCATGTGCCATTCAAGTTAAAGTGTGCATGACATAAGTGTTTTTAGATTTTAGAAATTATGACGAATTGTTAATGCATGCAAATAGTAACAGAAAAACACCTGTTTTACTCTTAGTGCAGACATTAATCTGTACAGTATTTAAAATTTTTAAAGAGGTGATATCATGCAGTTATCCCACTTTAGGCAAAATTGTTGCATGCTCTACTGCTGGGCAACTTTTGCCGAATTTGTAACAGTAATTCGTGGTTGCAAACTGTGATTTTATCAAATATTAAAACTGAAGTAACAATAGAGTTCTTGTAAAATGGTCACATTAGTATAATTCACACCATTCTTTACAAATATTGTTAGATATTACAGTGTAATTAGATTTGAAAATAGGATTCTGACTGCAAGACTTCTATTTCAGCTTAAAGAAAGTAGTAGTAGATTTAAACTTGGTCACATTTGGGTATGTGTCCATCAACACTTTTACATTTTTACGTCGGGCTGCTTGATTATGGCAAAAATCATAAGCTAATCACGATGATTTTGGTCAATATTGAAATCATGATTATTTAACACAGTTATTGGTAGGAGATTTGATCAAAGTCTTATTTCATGATATGACTATTATATTAATTATTTTTGATATCAGTAAAAATGTCACAATTATCGATAGGCTACTTCAGCAAAAACTAGCCTAATATGTAGCTAAGTAAAAGGTCCTCAATACAAGAAAGACAAGAAAACAGAAAACAGTCAGCAAACAATAAGAACAAAGACACTAATTACAAACAAAAATACAAATGAAATGCTTTAAGTTTTTCAGGAAGATGTACTAACAGTGGTATTCAGATAATTAATAGCCTACAACAGAAACTGAATAATGTAATCAAATAACACCACATACATCGTCTTTACTGTATACATTAAAGCTGCTGTCCGCAACTTTTTTTGTGTTCAAAATTTACAAAAATTATATAATGAGAATGTACAACATGGATCCATTTTCCAAACCGTGTTTTTGTCTTACCCTGAATCATTATGGTACACTTATAATAAGTGTTTATATTCGGACTGGTAGGACCCGCCGCAGAGTATCACAGTAACTGCGTGACTCGCCATAGACATACACTGAAAAGTAGCTCCGCCTACAATGTTCTTTCGCAAGACGCGTGCAGTTCTGTTTATTAACCGCTAGAGGGCCAAAAATCGCGGACTGCAGCTTTAAATATAGATTATAGGCCTACATAATGCTAAACCAGATCGAGCTACCAAGCAATAAACATGCCATTGAGGATTACAAAATATTGTGCAGTGCCTGGACTCGACAGTAATGCAACATGTAAGTAATTGTGTTAATTCTAATGCCTGATCTGAAATGTAATGATTCATGTACAGTCATGTTCTTTGTCTGTGTGTGTCAGTAAATCAAACCAGTGACTAAACGTCAACTTGCGTTGTTTCTCTTAGTAGGATGAAAATAATCTGTTATTTAACGGTGATTAAATTATATAAAGAAAGCGATCAAAGAAAGCTCCCTTTGCAGTCGTTGGAGCAGCGCGAGCTGAAGCTGTCAATCAAACAGCGCGAGTTTATCATGACTGATATGCGCAAAACTCCCGTTTAATTCAATGGATCTCTTAGTTATATCGCGTTTGCACTGTTAGTGAAGATGAAAGCATTCGTTAGCATGCAGAAATTGAGTTGCAATGACGAGATCACTGTTTTCATTCGCTCAACATGTCTGTGATCGGCTACACAGTGTTCATCTCTGCAAACCTTTCATGCCACGATCTAAATATAATGCCATAGATCTAAATGTAGTGCAATACTTTTCACGATTAGTTAACCTTGAGAGCTGTAATAGTAAAAAACGCGCTAAAAGAGAGAGTAATACTTGGCTATTTCAAATGGAAAGACGTTAGCCAATCACAGCAGTGGGCGTTTACACTGAAGTCTCACAGCAGACACGCCCCTTAAAACCAGAGGGCTAAAATCAGGGTAGGAAAAATGTATTTTATTTATAAATTATGACAATTTTGGATGTAAAAAGCATACTAACATTATAATTGCACCCCAGGAAACATTATAAAACAATAAAACAATGCAGTTCATGACCCCTTTAAAGCTACAAAAGTTATTCATTTAAGAGCAGTGAGTGATTTATCTTTGTCTTTTGTTGTTTGATTAACATTTATGACACAGACTGAAGCAGTAACATTTGGCTGCTGTCATTTTAAGACCGAATGCACGGATCCAATATACTGTTTACACAAGTTTTCTTTTTCAACTATTTACATTCACTTAAGACATAAACGACTGTGTTTACAAGGATACTTACCAAAACAGCATTTAGACTTTTTTTTTGTGTAGGCTATTTGACTGTTTAAGGCACAAATCTGAAGCCCACAGTGTACTTATTCGCATTCCACTCCGTCTCCGTCTTATTCGACTGATTTGGATGTTAATTTTGGCTTAGGGAGGAACGAAAGTGCACCACTGAATGTGGCAGGGGCATAATAATAATTTTACCCTGATTATCTTGTTTTCATAATCATTGGAAGCCAAAATCTAAATCGAAAATCAATTACAGTTTATCTCACAGCCCTATTTTAACATAAAGTTTACAGTATTTATGTGGCCTGAACAACCTAATGCATTGACCCATATTGGGTTTTGTTCCATTTCCTAAGTTGGTTTGGTATTTACATACACCTATGGTCTATTAATGTTTTTTATCTGATTAGCAAAAATACAAGTGACCGAGTGGAAATAACCGCATAAAAGATGCTCGGATGACTAATTGTTGGCTAAATGTATTAATGATTAATGAAACATGATCAAATGGATCTTGACAGCCTTGAGAACACTTCATAACAAGGATGTCCTTGCAAGCACCGCCATCCAACCATATGCAAAATCCGATCTGATATTAGACATTTTAGAAAAAAGTGGCATGGTGGTGTACACCTAAAGGTACAAATTTTGAACAGTCCTTATGTTATGGTTGACCAGTTAAGTTTCTCAAAAAGATTTAGGGCAGAAGACACACATCTGTGGTGTTTTGTGCTGAAGTACATCCCATCCCCTCAATTAAGAGGTAATCTCGACAGTATCTGTTTATCGTTGCAGATGGATGATGAGTGTAGCAGGTAAGAGAGATGAAAAGGTATACCAGTCCTGTCATGCAGGCATAATGTTGCACAATGGAGCCTGATTTTCTGTTGTTGCACGAGACATTTAATTCTGATTGGCCGGCTTTTGTGTGTCAGCGGTTATAGCATTCGAGGACAGGACATAAATGACTGAAAAAAACAATGACATCATCACCGGGAAGGGAACGCTGAGTGACAAAGCCTGGAAAGTGCGTGACTCTGTTTGTGTGAACATGTGAAGGTGTGATGTGATGGATACAGACCTTCAGCCTCTTATCACCTTTAGTTATGATGGATTAATTGAATTGATCATTTCAATTTTGTGCTCAGAACACTAGTGTAGCTCAGAGGGAAGAATTAGCTCTATGGTTTGAGGTATTTGGATATCGACACAAGAGGCATTAAATAGTCAAATGCGAGTCAAATTAGCTGTATAGATTATTGCCATAATTACGTCATTTGCAAAATACTCAGTATCCCAGCTGCTTAGCCAAGGTAAGACATGCTGTTTCATGTCTGAAAATGGGTTTAAATTGCTTTAGAAATGCTTATTGTTTTTTAGATGTTATTTTTGATGTTTCTAAATGTCATCAGTGATATTCTACCCTACTGAGCTTCATATCTTTTGCCTCTTTTTTTTTGTTAACATCAGCCTGGCATTGTTTGCTCTTAGATAGGGCTACGAATGTTGCTCGTTTTTGCCAAACACGTACCCAGTCCTGTCTAGGAGCACAACACATGCTGTGGCAGAGCCTCAGTACCATGCTTAACTCTCACTGCTTCTGCCACGTCCAGTACATTTTACTCTCTTTTCTCTTTCTTCGCTTCTCTCACTCTCTCTAGCCCCAGGATAAGGTAAGAGTGATGTCTTTCTCTCTGCCTTTCTTTCTCTGTGCCTTTCGCCTTCTCTCTCCGTAGCTGTCGTTTCTGTCACTGCCCCTTTCCATACGTACTACAACTCCCATCATGCCTCGCTCCACCGTGTCATCTGGTGCAGTGCGTTTCTGTGGAGTCTCATCCCTTTCATACACTGAGGCCTGAGCTCCTCGGCCTGATAAAACAAATTCATGTGTCTCAACTGGAGTTCTGGTCTCTGAACTCCTCTTGAGTTGACATTTGATTTGTTCTATCCGGCTCCGAAGCCGAACACGCTTCTTAACGGTCACACAAAAGCCATCTACCACTTTTGAAGGCGGTTTATAAATGAAAAAATATGTGAGGAGTGTTTTAATAAAAGGAAAAGTGGGCAGTAGTTGTGTGTTGTGAAATATTGTGGTTTTAAATGTTATTGATGTCTGAAATATTAATGATTAGTGTGCTAACTATTATATTTTGTTTGCTTAATGAGTTTTTGTTCAGTGTGGCATGGACTGTGTTTATATATGTTGTGTTTTGCTGTTGTTTCAGTTGTGATGCTCTATGTAACATCCAGGGACAAAAGCTTCAAGCTGATCAGTCAGCAACTGAAGCCAATCAGTCTGTCACATTGCTGACGGCAAATTTAATTGGCCATTACTCGCAGCATTGATCACAGGTCAATTATATTGTAAAATTAAGAATAGATATGGTGTTCTAAGCATGTTTGGTTGTAATCACTAGTGTGCTTTTGATAGAGAAGCATAGAGAGAATAGTTAATCCAAGCACACATATTTGCACAACTTTATTGCAGAACATGAGGTAGGAGGCATATGATTAGAAAATAGCTTCGCGTGTTAGGATGAGAGAACCAGTATTCCTCATATTTCATTGTATGCTGTTTCACATGCAATGCACACAAAACCATAGTACAGCCTTCCTAAAACATACCGTCTCTGTTCAGAGTAAGATAATTAGAGAGAGAGAAAAGTGTATAGTAAAGGAGGAGAATGATGAAGAACAAAAGGAAAAGGAGATAAGTTAATGCAGAGGAAGGAAAAGAGAGAGTGTGTACTGCAGAGAAGGGTGATTCGGCTGCTGTAATGCTACAGAACCATAAAAACAATGCAGACCAGGACGAATGAAACTGACGTATGAGAGGAAGGGATAGAAAGAAAGTTGTAAACCCATTCATCCAAAAACTAGCTCACAAACGAACACGGTTTCTTCCGTAAACACACCCTCGTGCACAGTTCTGCTGTGTGCGCTACAGTGCTGTACCTTTAAATCCTGCTGATTGCTGCAGAATTTTCAATCTCTCATACACACCGTGCAACCAACCCAAGACTGCTGTCCTGCAGAGGTCCAGACGTTTCTAGGAGCACTGCAGAAGGGTGCACATGTACATTTAAAATGAGCTCAAATTGTCAGTTTATTAGTTGTGCTTAACTGCTCCTAGTGGATTTTTTTTTCTTTCAAAACCCGTCAGGTTAAATTTAACTAGCATACAAAGTGTAAGACCTCTGTTCATTGAAATATGACTCTACAGTTCAAAAGTTTATGATCAGAAAGATTTTTAGAAAGAAATTTATATTTTTATTTTGCAAGGATACATTAAATTGATCAAAAATGAGAGTCAAGACATTTGTAATGATACAAAAGACTTCTATTTTATCTTATTTTTATCTTTTCAACTTTCTATTCATCAATAAATCCTGAAAAAATGTATCACAGTTTCTACAAAAATATTAAATATTTCAAATCTGCATATTAAAATGATTTCTGGAGGATCATGTGACACTAAAGACTAGAGTAATGATGCTGAAAATTTGCCATCACAAGAATACATTTAATTTCAAAATATATTAAAATATTTCACAATATTACTATATTTGAATGTAAGAGACTTCTTTCAAAAACATTTTAAACAAAACTTTTAAATGGTAGTGTATTTGGTTAAAACATTTAAATGTTACTGTAATGTTGCCCATTAGAGATGTTCATTTCGGTTTTTTTTCCTGACCGTTACCGACACTCGTCAACTAATCAATAACTGTTAACGGACAATATTATGTTAAATTAGAATAAAATTAAATTAGAATGGATAAGAATATCTAAATTTGTTTTCCAGGGGTTTAGTTTTTCATCTGCAAATAGCAGCATAAACCTCAAAACTATTCACACATTATACACCCACAGTACAAGGAATAAAACAATAGAAAAAACTGCAACAAGTAGTATATGCTGAGTTTCGGTTGATTTTTGTGATGCTCTCCACAAACAAGTTCACAGAAAGGAAACGGCAGAAAGTGGCATCCTGTTTGTTTTCTTTATTTTACAAAAGCACAATGTTTTGTTTTTATTCTGAGTGTACACAAATAAAAGTAAACCCTTTACAGTTTTGAAAGATGTCTTGCTCTTATCTGTATGACCAAATATGACAGAGTATTTTATGTTGTTTCCACTTTTATAAGGAAAATTCAAGTGGTCGCACAGGCCTCATACACACACATACAACATTTCAGTTCCAGCATTGCTAATTTGACGTCGCAGCCTCTTCATTATCAAAATAAAATATAGTCAACGAAACATATAAAACATTACATTTCTAAATTAAAATAGTCCATAGTAAAATCTGTGCGTTCAGCATGCGCTTAAACACACTAGTAATATGCCAGGCACATTTTTGTCCATGTGAATGATGATGTTTTACGTAGATATTGGAAGGCGAATGAAGAACAAAATCTAGTTTACATACTAAATAATAGTTTAGCATCCAAATACATCACGAATATGAAAACATTTGGATTCGTGCCAAATGAGAGAGAACCTAACAGCGGTTTCTGTTTCAGTTTTGCTTTAAATGAATTAATTTTGGCTTGACTTTTAAATAGCTACTTTTAGGCCTTTTTTTCATTCTTGTTCTTTTTTAAATACCATTAAATTAAAAGTATTTGTTGTGCAGTGAGGGGAAGTGTTTATAATGTTTTCAAACATTTTGCTTTATTTACAGGTATTTTACATTATTTCTCAATGTGATAATAAAATGCGTCTTATACGTGATGTATCAAAAATGATTATGTGTACTGTAGCGTATTTTATTAACCATTCAGCGAACGTTTTAAAATATCTTGAAAATTAACTTTCAAAATTACTTAAATTACTTTAATACTGATAGTATTAATCAATCAAAATTCTTACTGTCGGTAACCAGTTAATTACTTTTAGGTTTAGCATCCCTATTGTCCATACAACTTCTCTTCTACATGTCTGGCCATGTCGGTTTTTTTCGCACTCCCTCCTCTCTGACCATCAGACCTCTGTCCATCCCTTTCTCTCCTCACTTCTGTGAAGGGTTTGATTTTGTTTTCCCTGGATGTTGCATGTTGTAACTTTTTGTGTTTTTGTTTTGTGTTTATGTTTGTTCGTCCCTGTTTGTGTGTCGTTTGCTTTATGTTTGTGCGTATCTGCTTGTGCGTGTG
The DNA here is from genome assembly GCA_003731715.1 of Anabarilius grahami. Lineage (NCBI taxonomy): Eukaryota > Metazoa > Chordata > Actinopteri > Cypriniformes > Xenocyprididae > Anabarilius > Anabarilius grahami. The sequence goes on along the minus strand of RJVU01059333.1, from coordinate 11,641,399 downwards.
TACATATGTGAACCTCTTACACACTCCAGTCTGCGCTCCTTCAGCTCAGACAGGTCCAACACTCTGAACAGAAGCTCCTTCGCTCGAGACAGCATGATGATTGAAGAGATGCTGGCACCTACCAAAGACATGGTAAGAATCCTCACTCTTTTTATCTCTGTTGCTTGTGGTTTTCACTCTCTTTCTCTTCATTCAGTACAATACTCTGCATCATACTTCCAGAAAGCAGTAAGAATTAAGAGTTTCTCATTTTTTTATTTTATTTTTTTCCAAATTTTAAGGTTGCATCATCCTTAGTAGTAAAGGCAATCCTATAATATTTAGAATGCTAGAATGTGATGAATGCATCAAAGATGGTGGATGAAGTAAAAAAACAAAACAAAACATAATCAGTGTTGTATTATTATATTATTATATAATATTTTTATACTACTTTATTATTTATTAATATTTTAAATAGCTTTTATTTTTCTGTTTTTCATATTTTTGTATTTTATTTTAATTTTAATTTTAGTCATTTTAATATGCACTTTTGTCACTTTTATTATTATTGTTATTATTTTAAAATATTTCTATTTCTGTATTTTAAATATTTCACTTTTTTAAAATATTTAGTAATTTTAGTTCTTCAACTTA